>SZWC01007453.1:94724-112120 GCA_023375785.1 Penium margaritaceum
GGGGGGAGTGGATGTACAGGATGGCTGTGCTGGTCGCAGGGTCTCTAATCATGGAGCAGCTTCATGCTGTGCACATATGAGGATGAGGGCGACGGTCCATGGGAACTGTGTCAGCATGTGCAACGAGAGAGACCTGCTTTCCCCCTCCTCCCTTTCATCCCTCACCTTTTTCAAGCTTGCTTTGCACATGGAACTGTCTAGAGAGTGCGCATGCGCACGCTTCAGACAGGGTGCGTGTGTCGTTGCACATTCCATGCCAGACATGTTTCCACGTTCCATGCCAGACATGTCGACACGTTCCATGCCAGACATGTCGGAAAACCAACAATCTTGGCTGGGCATGGTTTGGCCTGCGGTGCATAGAGGTAGTTTCGAGAGACTCCGGGAGGGCTTTGCGGTCTCCCAGAGTCTTGGAGGAGGCTCGAACCTGTGGACCTGTCTACCTAAGGCCTTGATTTCTTGTCACCATCTGCCCTGTCTCCTCTCTGCCTCCCCCCCTCCTCCCACCCAACCTCTGTCCCCTTCCAGTACCCTTGAATTCAGCTAACTCTTTCTTTTTTTTCTTACCTTCACTTGCACTGGGAACATAACGCATCTGTGGTGAGGTGCAGCGACGGAGCCGAGATGGCGAAGGGGGTACACGCGGCGCTGCTCGCCATCGTGCAGGAGGCACAGCCGGGGCTGAGGGAGAGCGGCGCGGTGGCACACCTGGCTGCCATGGTGAACGGCGGCAGATACATCCGCGACGTGTGGCCGTGAGCGAGGGGCGCGCGAGGCGAAGGCCGCGGGTTGGCACTGCTGCAACTGTGGGACGCCGGCGGCGGCCTCGAGGATGAGCACGGGCTCGGGTTCTGCTGCGACTGGAGCCAGTTGGAGAGGGGCCCGGGAGGGCAAGGGGCTGGTGAGCCGCTGGCGAGGGAGAGCTCCTCAGTGGGTGGCTGTGGGTGATGTACTACTGTTGAGGCACACGGATGCTCCGAGTGCGGAGCCCTCGCGGGCTGGAGCCCAGCAGGGTCGAGAGTTGCCTGAGGGGGTGAGGTGTGTTCGGCGAGGTACAGTCCGTGGGACTTAGGAATGCGTCCGGTTTTATCGAGGTCTGTTTGACTGGACTGGAAGGCCCTAGAGGTGCTTAGCCTTGCTCAGGTTCAGTGATGGTTTTTTGTTAGCTGGCCCTGTGCATGGGGTGCTACACTGACCTGCTGATTCCCAAAAAGAAGATACTTCTGAAGCGCACTGATAATCACCTCTGAGACGCTCACCTTGTAATGTTCTCCCCTTCTCTTGTTGGGCGACCACATCATGAAGTCTCACACACCTGGCCTAGATTTTGCCTACTCCACAATAGTAAGCTTGGAGCTATTGAATGAAGTATCAAGGGGAGAGTCCAACCACCCTTAAAGAGAAGTTCTGTAGGGGGGATTGATGGCTAGCCCACCACGCCTTGCCATCCCCGCAGCACCACAAACCAAGTATTGGGGATGCAAACGGCACAAAACATGAGAGCACAAAATGCAGGTCTCCTGAGGCATCAGAAAAATCCGCAGAGTGCCCTTGTGTCGGCTCATGGGAAAACATGCAACATACCCCAAACACATCCAGACTCTACGGTATGACGTAGAGCTCAGTGTGTGTGGGTGAGTGTGAGACGCAGATACATGGAACACTTAGAGAGGGTTGACGCCATGGATCCGGTTAAGCTAGAGAAGAGAACAAGTGTAACGAGATACACGCGACAGAGGTGTTACAGAAGCTGGACAGGGCAAGAGGCAGCGAGCGAGCGAACGGCGAGCTCGCTCAAGCTCGCTGCCCTCGTAGGTGTTGAACAGTCACCACTCGACCACTAAGTTATCCTAGCCCCTGTCTAGTCCTGTTTAAGTGAGCACCCGGTGGGCACCACATAAGTCCACCACACACAATCAAATTGTATGCAAACACAAGACGTTTGTGCAATTCCTTGCTAAATGAGCCAAGGGATTGCCTGTCGTGAAGCCGACGTCATCACTGCGAAGTAGCCAGGGGAATGTCTCTTTCTCCAGTGATCAGTCACTTGCAAAAGTGAGGTGAGCGTGCAACGAGGCCACAGGTCACCTTGTGGTACTCAACACAAACCAACACTCCCCCATGATCCACAGCCGACTAGCACGACGACACTCATAGAAACGAAACAGACGCCACAAGACGTGACAAAGGACATCACTATACATAAGCACTGGCACAAGCACTCAACCGGGAGCATCACGAGCACACAACAGTCCAACAGCGTGCACAGCTGCCTTGAAGGTGTTGGTGCTCAGTGCCTTCGTAAGGAAGTCGGCTCGTTGCTGAGGGGTGTCAACCCACACGATCTCGACATCTCTTGCAGCCACGCGCTCACGTAGAAAATGATGCTCCACATTGATATGTTTTGTGCGAGTGTGGTGCATGCCATCAACCTCAGCAATAGCTTTCGTGCTTTGATTGTCGCAGCGCAAGGTGATACAGCGAATGGGAACACACAATTGCTACAGCAAGCGATGTTGGTTTTCATGCATCTCTCATTGTACTCTGTTGTGTCCTCCCGGCTTGTGTACATCGGCGTGCATATGAATAACGGCAAGACTCGACGCTGCTAGAGTGTCGCTCAGTGGAGCCGACGCGCGCTGAGGCCCACTCACCGTTGGCTGGAGGCTCCTCCCTCCGACGATATGCTCAGCTCCATCGGCAGGCCTCCTCGGCGGTCGGGCTGCCGGCGGTCACTGCCACTACAAATGCTGTCTACATGCACCCATCGTTGTTTGTGGTTGTGGCATTGCGTCTGCAGCATCATGATGTGCCTAGGGTCCGCGTCTCCTGCTACGTGGCCCTGTATGGCATTACTGACTGTCGTAGGCACTGCCTCGGTTCGGGCAGCCATAACTCTTTGCTGCTATTCTTCTAGCTGATTTTGAACGCACGACTGCGTTCGCAGCATTGGTAATATGGTATGGTCCAGTTTTCAGGCAAAACAGACGACGCCCGGGTTTTGGGCTGTCGGGCGTCTGGCAGGGCTCACCGAGAAAACCTTGTCTGCCAGAAAATAGGTCTAGGACTATTTTCTGATTGGCTGGTTAGCTGAGTAACAAGTTCTACACTAGTGGGTCGGGGAGCTAGAACTTGGAGAGGTCTCCCATTGGTACTCATTTTTTAATCCTAATCAGTCACGTTCAGTTTTCAGCTGCGCTAACACTGGCACGCGCGTTTCTGAGTAACAAACCCAAAGCTTCCAGACTTAGACTCTAGAGCAGCAAACTGAGGGGGCAACAGACTTAAGCAACGAGCATGGAAACCCGCACGCTGCATCAACAACCCTGCTGCCCTAACCTGCTGCCTAGGATTTCTAGCTTGGTATCAGAGCCAAAGCGTAGCAGCAACAGCAGAAGACTGGCGTACACGTGTCAGACAACGTCGGCGGACCCACATACGCGCCAGTGTAAGGGACATGCTGCAGGATTTTTTCTGGCAGCATTGACCCGCCTGGTGGCGGTGTCAGATTTTTTCCCACGGCCACTAGGCCAAGGGAAATGCTGCTGAAATTTTTTCGGCAGTGTTGATCCCCACGCGTGACGCGAGGAGGTGAGCGACTGGCCGCGTCCGACACCTGCGGGCGACAACGCACACTACAACGTGACCCAGGTGCAGTGACTGGCATCAGCACGCAAAAGCAGCAGTCTGCAGTAGCGGCAGTTGCAGGCAACGGCAGTGAACAGTGGCAGTAGCAGCCAACAACAACTGCATGCAACAGCAGCAGTAGGCAGAAGTAGCAACTCACAACAGCCCGCAGCAGCGGATCGTAGTTGCACATTGTAGCAGCTCGTAGAAACAGCCCGCACTAGCAGCTCGCAACAGCAGCGAGCAACAGCGCTAGCAAGCATCAGCTGCAGCACTGGCAACAGCAGGCTACAGGAGCCGCAGCAGCAGCCAGTTGCAGCAGCAGTAGTTGCGGGCAGCTGCCGGCAGCAGCCAATAGCGGCTGCTGCTGCTCGCAGCCCGCAGCGAGCGAGCAGCAATCAGTAGCCTGCTGCTGCCAGCGAGCAGCAGCCCGTTGCCAGCGAGCAACAGCCCGCTGCCAGCGAGCAGTAGCCCGCTACTCGTAGCAAACAGTGGGCAGCATCAGCGGCAACAGTAGCTACAGCAACGGCCCTAACAACTGCTGCTGTTGACGTCAGCATCCCGCTGTTGACGTCATTGCTGATGTCATCCACACACACAAAATAGGGGGAAAGGGAAGGGGGAAGACAATCAAAGGGTGGGTAGAACGCTCACCGCCCTAAGTCACTGCTGACATCAGCAACACAAGAAAAAACCAAGGGGTACCAAACCATGGCTGGTAGCCCCAGTGGAGAGGGGTCCTCCTCTGTTGGGTGGATCCCCAGGCCCCCTTTCTTGCAGCGACAACAGCAGCAGAAGCAGCAGCAACAGCAGCAGTAGCAGCAACTATAGCCCACTGGCGTCGTTGGCGGCAAACTTGACCCCCTCGCTGCTCTTCAGCAACAGCTCGCCACCTTGACACAACAGCTTGTAACGATGCAGCCATTAGCTTCCCAGACTGCCACCAGTGTGCTGCCATCATTCATCCCTCCAGGGCACGCCAGTCGAGCTGTGTCAACTGCCATGCACTACCTGGCACACCAGCAGACTCAGCGCCAGCTACAGACAGTGACCTCCATCCTTGGCCCCACTCTGGGTGCTAGCAGCAGGCAGAAGGACTTTGAGACGCCGCCGCCGCCGCTTCAGGCCGGCGAGCGGTTCCGGAGCTGGGAGCTCAGCTTCTGGATCTCGGCACAGGGTGAGGGCCTGTGGGCATACTACACCCTCACGTATGACCCCACCCTGGCTGACCAGTTGTATGACGCTGGTCGTACCATACGTGCTCTAGTCCCTGTCGCCCCTCCGACATCCCACCTCGCCCTCGAGCCCTTCCTCGGCGACTTCACCGCTGGCGCCAACTTAAACCATGCAGCCACGTGGTACGTCCTCACTCGTCCCCACCGCCTGTCGAGCGAGGCTGAGACCATTCGCATGTTGCGGGAGTTCAACTCCCTGCACATGAGGGAGACTGAGACGGTCACCTCCTACTGGCAGCGGGCAGAGGACATCCTTCGTCGCCTCAGCAAGCAAGCCCCACCCCCTCTGGCCGCGTTCCTCACCATCGAGCGCGGTGCCACCGACACGTACGTGGACGTTTTCGTGCACTACTATCACGACGTCCTCTCCACCATGGCGGCCTAGGGCACCCTCATGCCCTAGGCATACAAGCTCTTCCTCTCGATTGAGGAAGCTCGTCTGGAGTCCCGACGGACGAGGCGCGCATCATCGCCACCATGCGTCGCTAGCGGGAGCGCCGTCTCGCCTCTGCCGCCATAGCGGTCGCCGGCTCTGACGCCTTGGCCTTATCCAGCAGCTCCACCACTCCGGTCGCTTTGCCAGTCCAGCCGACACCTGTGTCACAGCCGCACCATCCGCAGCGGCACCATCAACAGCCGTCGACGCCTCTGTTTCCTTCACTGGCACAGTCCTCCTCCTACCCGGGCTCCAGCGCCGTCACTCTGCACTCCGTCTACACTCCCGGGCTGTTCTCCCGTGAGCGTCAGCTGGAGCAGTTCATCGTGCTCTAGCTCGGCCTGCCTCGCCCTCCCCCCCAAGGAAGTGCCAGTTCCATCACCTCCTGCTCCCCTGCCCAGCCCTGCATGACTGAAACTGAGCTGTGGTCGCGTCTCGTTTCCTCGCCTGTCTCGTCGTCTGCCATGGCCTCCTCTACCCCTCTCCGTGACAAAGTTGCCTGGCTTGACGATTGGCAGTCTCGGTTCGCGCCTCCTTCCACCACGTCCACATCTCTTGTTCGCTGCCATGTGACCGTTAGCGACCTGGAGACCCCTGTCCAGGACCCTACTGAGACCTGGATCATCGACTCCGGGGCCACGCATCACATGACGGCCTCTCGTGAGGCCTTTAGTATGCGCGGTCCTCTAGGCGATGTCTCCAGTGTCCGGACGGACTCCGGACAGGTGTTGCCTGTCCGTGGTTTTGGCGTCGTTCGCTTTCGTGGTCCTGCCGGTGACGTCTTTCTGACTGATGTCCTCTTTGTCCCTGGTCTCGAGCTCAGCCTCTTGTCCGTCACTGCCCTTGACCGCATGAGCATGGACGTTGTGCACCCGCGTGGTGTTCGCACTGTGTCGTTGCGTCCGTCTGGTCTTGTCCTACTGCACGCCACCGCCCGTGGCAACCTGTGGCATGTACCTTGCCTCTCCTCCTCTCCCTCCGTCTCCTCCCCGTTGGCCGCCACAGGCCATGTGTTTGTCACCAGTACGCTTTCTCCTCAGCACACCCGCCTCTTACACCGCAGCCTTTGCCACATCCACTCTGCCACCGTAGAGAGCATGCTCTGCACCCAGCCGGCCAAGGGCCTTGACCCGAAGACTTTCCCTCTCCCGTACCCCACTGAGTCCATTGATAGCGCTCAGGGGAAGATGCACCGGTCAATGTATCTTTTGTTTTCCTCCCATGCATCCACCTCTCTTGACCTCGTCCACTCGGATGTCATGGGCCCTCTCCCCACGGAGTCTTTCAGCGAGCATGGCAGTAATGTCCTCATCCTTACTAACGATTATTCTCGTTACCGCTGGGTCTTATGCCTTTGGCAGAAGAGCGATGTCGCCCGAGCCGTCCAAGATTGGCCTATCCTTGCGGAGCGTGAGTGTGGCCACTCTCTTCGCCGCTTTTGCTCTGATCGCGGTGGTGAGTACATGGGTAAGGCCACGACCTTTGTCGCCTCCCGCGGGATCCACCATGAGACATCTGCGCCCAACACGCCCGTCCAGAACGGTGTCTCCGAACGGTGGAACCGTACCATGGCCGACGCCGTCTGCACCATGCGGGTCGAGTCCGGTCTCTCGGATGGCTTTTATTTTGAAGCCATGGCGTACATGACCTGGGCTTGGAACCGGATTCCCCACGGTCCCCTTCCCCACCAGTCCACGCCGTACCAACATTAGTGCGGACAGCGTGTTGACCTCTGCTCGGCCCGCGTCTGGCGTTGCGTGGCCATTGTGTGGCTACCCGCCCAAGAGCAGGGCGGCAAGCTTGCCCTCGCGGACGTCCCTGCACCTTCCTTGGTGTCTCTTGTCAGTCCAAGGCCTGGCACTTGTGGGATCCCTCTCGGCACTGCATCGTTGAGTCCCGGGATGCCTTTTTCTTTGAGGACCTGTTTCTTCGTGACCTCATTCTCTCCGACTCGTCCGTGTCTATCCTGTTGCGTGGGGGAGTGGTGAGTCTGTCCTCCATCCTACTGCTTCCGGGTGACACATCCCTAAGTCCCTCTCAGCCGGCAGCCCCAGTCGCGCCCACTGGCCCCTCTGGACCAGCAGCTCCAATCTCGTCCGTTGGTCTCTCCGGGCCGGTAGCCCCAGTCACGTCCGTTGGTCCCTCTGGGTCGGCAGCTTCAGTCGCGTACGCTGGTCCCTCTGAGCCGACAGCCTTAGTCGGGTTCGCTGATCCCTCCGGACCGGCAGTCCCATTCGTGTCTACTGGTCCCTCTGGGCCGGCAGCCCCAGTCGCACCCACTAGCCCCTCTAAGCCGGTAGCCCCGGTCGCGCCCACTGGCCCCTCCGGGCCAGCAGCTCCTGTCGCGTCCACTGGCCCCTTCGGGTCGGTAGCCCCAGTTGCGTCCGCTGGTCCCTCCGGACCAACAGCCCTAGTCGCGTCCACTAGCCCCTTCGGGTCAGCAGCTCCAGTCGCGTCCGCGGGCTCCTACAGGCCAGCGGCCCCGGTTGCATCCGCTGGCCCCTCCGGGCCTGTAGCCCCGTCCTCCTCCACTGGCCCGTCGGACTCAGTGCCATCCCATGTCCTGCCACGCTACACATGTGGCTCAGGTGGCAGCCTCCGACCCAGGCCGTCGGTGAGCGTACAGACCGTCGCACCGTGCTCAATGGCGCACCGACCCCCCGTGGCTCCACGTGTCTCCTCCACTCCCACGGTCGTGAGTGAGGACCCTGGCATCAAGGCCCTCAGCTTGACCACCTTGGCCATCATTGCAGACCTTCACCCGGGCTCCACACTCGGCTACACCATGCTTCATCACAAGCATTGGTATGGTGTTGTGGCTGCACTCACGGGCATCCCACCTAGGGCTCAAGATGCACACGCTCTCTCAGTCTGCTCCACAGCACGCTCGGAGGACCCAGCCACTGTACGCGAGGCACGAGCCTCTCCCGAGGCCACACACTGGGATGCTTCCTATGCCGATGAGCTCGCTGCTATCCGACAGCACCACGTGTATGACCTCATCGACCTTTCTCCAGGTCAGAAGGTCATCGGCGCCAAGTGCGTCTTTTGGCGTAAGTGGAAGCCCGACGGGTCCTTGGACAAGTACAAGGCCCACCTTATAGCCAATGGGTTTGCCCAGATTCCTGGGGTCGACTATGACCAGATCTTTGCCTCAGTTGACCGATTCTCCACTAGCCGGGCGCTCTTCAGCCTGGTCTCCCAGCATGGGTGGGAGGTGCATCAGATGGATGTGAGCAACGCATTTCTCCATGGTTCACTGGAGGGTGAGGAGCTCTACATCGTGCATCCCCCAAGCTTCGACGATGGCATTGGGAGAGTTTGGCGACTACGTAAGGTCCTCTTTGGCCAAAATCAGTCGCCTCGATGTTGGAACTAGGAGATCAGCTGCACCCTCCTTCGTGGCAGGCTCAAGCGCAGCACCGTTGACCCTGCACTGTTTGTCAGTCCGTGAGGCCAGACTCTCGCTCCTGACCTGGTTTATGTTGACAATCTCCTCATTGCGTCGCCAGACACGGCTGCCATCTAGAGTGTCAAGGACTTGCTGCACGCCGCCTACCAGATGAAGGATCTCAGATCTGCCAGAGTCTTCCTGGGCATAGAGCTCGAGCATGATCGCTCCCAGGGCTTCCTGCACATCCACCAGGCTCCCTATGTGTAGACTCTGTCCACCCGCTTTGCGGCGGACCTGCCACTCGTGCCGAGCCCATCCTCACCCATGTCACCCGATGGCCAGGTGAAGCTGAACAGTCCTGATCCAGCTGTTGTGGGGGAGCCAATTGACGTGGCCACGTACGTGCGAGTCATTGGGTCACTGATGTTCCTGACAACGACGACATGCCCAGACATTGCATTCGCCATCAACCTCCTGGCCCACTTTTCTCAGGAGACGCGTCACCTCCACTACGAGGCCGCGATCCGAGTACCGCGCTATGTCGACACCTCTGCAAGCTCTCATGTTCCGATGTCAGCCGTCTGTTGTCGCGGTGGGCTACACCGACAGTGAGTGGGCCGGTAGTCCGGACGGTGAGTTTCGCACAGGCTGGATATTTTTTATTGGTGGCACAGTTGTGTCCTAGCGTTGTGGCAAGTAGGGGTGCATTGCATACAGCACTGCTGAGGCTCAGTACGTTGCTCTTGGCTCAGGCACGTGTGAGTGTGTTTGGTTGCGTCATCTGTTATCTAAGTTGTGTCAGTATGTCGCATCCATCATGTTGCATTGTGACAATGAGAGTGCCATGGCCATCGCCGACAATGACGGTGTGCATCACACACACACACAAAGCACATCAACGTTGAGTATCACTATGTGCGTTCGTTGTTGCATGACGGTAGCATCAGGATCGTGTGGGTTGAGACAGCACGGCAATTGGCTGACTTCATGACCAAGGCACTGAAGCGCGACTCGTTCAAGAAGGCTCTGAATTCGGTTGGCATGCGTCCATGAGTGGCTCTGCCTCGCCTAGGGGAGTGTGGTCATTCACTGTGTCTCTGCCCGCACATGTGCACTACGCCTGTGAGTCATGGGGGAGTGTTGGTTTTCATGCATCTCTCATCGTACTCTATTGTGTCCTCCCGGCTTGTGTACATCGGCATGTAGATGACTGACGGCGAGACTTGATGCTGTTGAAATGTCGCTCGGTGGAGCCGACGCGCACTGAGGCCCACTCACCGTTCGTTGGAGCCTCCTCCCTCCGGAAATGCGCTCAGCTCCATCGGCAGGCCTCCTCGGCGGTCGGGCCGCCGGCGATCAGTGCCACTGAAAATGTTGTCTGCATGCACCCAGCGTTGTTTGTGGTTGTGGCATTGCATCTGCAGCATCATGCTATGCCTAGGGTCCATGTCTGCTGATGCGTGGCCCTGTATGGCATCACTGACTGTCGTAGGCACTGCCTGGGTTCGGTCAGCCATAACTCTTTGCTGCTATCGTTTAAGCTGATTCTGACCGCACACCTGCGTTCTCAACGTTGGTATTATGGTATGGTCTAGTTTTCAGGCAAAACGGACGATGCCCGGGTTTTGGGCTGTCGGGCATCTGGCAGGGCTCACCGAGAAAACCCTGTCTGCCAGAAAATAGGCCTAGGACTATCTTCTGATTGGCTGGTTAGCTGAGTAACAAGTTTTACACTAGTGGGGGGGAGCTAGAACTTGGAGGGGTCTCCTATTGTTGCTCATTCTTCATTCCTAATCAGTCACTTTTTGTTTTCAGTTGTTTTCTGGCGCTAACTCTGGCGTGCGCGTTTCTGAGTACAAAACCCAGAGCTTCCAGACTTAGACTCTAAAGCAGCAAACTGAGGGGGCAGCACACTTAAGCAATGAGCGTGGAAGCCCGCACGCTCCATCAAGAACGCTGCTTCCCCAACCTGCTGCCTAAGATTTCTAGCTAGCGATAGAACGAGACGCTCTCAGAAGTCCCTATATTAAGAGCAACATACTCTGCTTCACGGGAGCTGCGTGCAACACACCCTTGCTTTCCATTCTTCCTGGAGATTGCAGTCCCTCCAACAAGGAAGACATAACCAGTACGACTGCGTGCATCGGTGTTGTGCGTCTAGTCATGTCACTGTATCCATCAACAACGAGCGACGGGTGTGCCTGGTAGAAAAGACTGGCACAGGGGGTGGAGAGCGCATACCTCATAACACGCACTATGGCTTCCATGTGTTGCGCTCGTGGACATTGTGAGAATTGAGCGAGGAATTTTACAACAAAGGCTATGTTTGCCCTCGTGGTAGTGGCCACGTACATTAGAGACCTTATGATTCGCAGGTTTTCGGACACATCCACTGGCTCCCCCAGCCTTGACACGTCAAGTGTCTTCAACAGCCTCTGCCCCGCGAGCGTCATCGGCGTCGACGCAGTGGGCACAGACTCTAGCAAGGAGGCAAAGTGCTCCCCCAGGCTCTTGACGTATGCAGCCTGGTGAACATGCAGGGCACGACGAGCACGATCACGCTCGAGCTCCATGCCGAGGAAAACATGAGCCGAGCCCAAGTCATTCATTCTGTACGCAAACTGTAGTAGGGACTTCACGAGTGAAAATGCCTCTTGACATAGAGACGCGATGAGCAAGTCATCAACATAGACGAGGATGGCGGTAAACGGTGCGGAGCGTGGAGTGACAAAGAGAGTGGGGTCCACTGTGCTACGACGGTACCCCCCCTTCTCCTGAGTGAAGATGATCTCGTGGTTCCAACACCATGGCAATTGCTTGAGGCCATAGAGGGCCTTTTGCAGACGCTAGACTCTGTCGATGCCGTCAGAATACCTTGGCGGTTGCACCATGTAGATCTCCTCATCTAGCTGCCCGTGGAGAAAAACAGTGTTGACGTCCATCTGCTCGAGCTCCCAATCATGGTGTACTACGAGACTCAGCATGGCCCGGGGTGTGGTGTAGCGTCCGACAGGGGCAAACGGCTTGTCGAAGTCGACGCCTAGCACTTGGGAAAATCTCTTGGCGGTAAGACATGCCTTGTACTTGTCAAGCTCACCAGTGGGTTTGTACTTCCTGCAAGCTACCCATCAGGCACTGATTGCCTTGCGACCTGGTGGGAGGTCCACCAGCTCATACATGGCATGGTCATCAAGAGCCCTCATTTCGTCTTGCATTGTAACCTCCCACTGTTTGGAGACGGGCGCAGCCCGTGCCTGCTGAGCTGTGGTTGGATTCGACGACGAAGGTGTGCCAGCAACAGTTGCATGACACTCTACAATGCTGCCAAGGATGGCGGCTTCAAGAGCATGCTCGTGCTCTGACATGAGCAGAGTATGGTCGAGGACTGAGCCAGGGTGGACAACCCCTGTGGTCAGGCCAAGGGCGTCCATGCCGGTTTGTAACGCTGGGGAATGTTTCGGCTGAGACTGAGAGGGACGGACAGAAGACGACACAACTGTGGTAGAGAGGGAAGGAAGCACACGCAGGCGACCGCCTAGGATAAATGGTTCGATGGGAGAAGGACCGGGGGGAGCGTTGGACTGACTGGGCTGGACCGGTGCGATAGGAGAAAGCGGACTGGATGGGGTAGTGAAGGAATGTGCAGGTGAGACGGATGTTGGGGAAGACGCGGCGGGAGAGGCCGGAGCCACGAGGGAGCTAGGTGACGCAGATGGGAAAGCATCAGAGGGCGACGAAGTCGTAGTGCTGGGATCCAGCAAACGCTCCGAGGGTGACAGCTGCGGATGGGAGACCGCAGCAGTGACGAATCACGACTGAGATGACGGAGAAACACAGACTCAAAGAACAGGGCATCACGGGATTCAATGGCGCGCTGGCGCTCCCGATCCTAGAAGCGCCAAGCCTTTGACTGGGAGGAGACACCCGGGAAGGGACAGAGACGACCACGAGGGTGAGCTCCCCATTGTGAAGGTCCTCTGTCAGCCAGACAGACGCAATGCTACCCCACACGCGAGCAAAGACGGAGATCAGCACGAGTGTCGTACCAGCACTCAAAGGGGGTCACAGTGCACAGGTTTCGGGCTGTGCGGCATCCGATTCCAGACTGAGGTCATATAACTCATGGTCTCAAAGGCAAATAAGGGAGGGAGACCGGACTCAGAAAGGAGGATGCGGACTCCATCGGCGAGGGTTCGATTCCAGCGTTCAAAGACCCCATTTCGCTGAGGTGTGTAAAAAGCAGAGGTCTCCAGACACACCCCATGGGACTCAAGGTATCGGGCAGTGGGACCAAGGAATTCACCACCACGGTCACTACAAAAGACGCGCAACGAACGCTAACATGACCGCTCAGCTTGAACCAGCAACGGCGCAATGACCTCAGCCACATCGCTCTTTTGGCGAAGAGCAAAGGACCAGCAAAAGCGCAAAAAATCATCCGTGAGACACAAGACATAACGCCCAACACCCCCAAGAAACTCATGCGGCAGAGGCCCCATGACGTGAGCATGAGCAAGGTCAAGAGGATGAGAGGAGTGAGTTTCAGACAGAGTGAAGGGAGAGCAATGCATTTTTCCCTGGGCCCAGTCAAGACAATCGGAGGGACAAGGGGAAGGAAACATGGACGGTGACAGGACAATAGCAGGCTGCAGACAAAACATGCTGGTGATTGCATTAGTGTGCACATGGCCAAGGCGGCGATGCAAGAGCTGGATATCAACAGGGGAGAGGGAAGGTGCGGCATGAGCAAGAGCAGAGCCAACGCAAGGTGCGGAGGGTGAGTGAAGAGGAACACGATACAGCTTGTCACAACGAACCCCTCGCAAAACAGCATGACCAGAGGAACAAAGAGTGACAGTCCCAACACTCTTACTGGCAGAGAAATCCTACCCTGATCGTCAAGGGAGATCACCAACAGCAAGCTGAGCTCCAAAGAATGCACGTACAGAACATCAGGCAGGAACACGCCACCATTGGGACCGACAATACGAACGACCCTAACGCCTTGTACTGGGAGCAGCTGGTCGGAGCAAGTCCTGACAAAGCGAACGGAGCCGGCAGGGCCTAACGAGACAAAGGCACAGCGGACAGAGGTCATATGGTGGGTGGCCCCAGAGTCGAGAACCCAGAAGCCACCAGATTCACAAGTGTGGGGGGGAAAGCCACATATGGCAACAACGCCAACAGAGGAAGGCAACGGATCACAGCCAACAAGACGACAAGGGAGAGCGACTGACTGCCACTGCTCGACCCACGGCACAGACGCGGGTGACAGACTGAGAACGTGACCGGAGGGACCCCCACGAAGATCAGTGTCACTGTCACAAGCAAGACCTTTGGCAAACGAAGACGCACTCTCATCTCCCTGATCGGGAAGGTGAATGCACTTGAGAAGAGACTACTCCAACTAGCGCTCGCTTGCGACAGAAGGCGCGGGCGACAGGGCTGACGAGCTTGCGGGAGGGGGAGTCCACGGAGGAAGAGCGTAGGCTTGGGAAGGTGGCCCCGCGTAGGCGGGTGGTCCGTAAGGTGGTGGCCAGCCCCAAGGGTATGGGACGGATGGAGGAGTGGAGGAAATGGACAGAGGAGGCATGGGCAGAGGAGGAGTTGGCAGACCGGGAGGAGGAGCCGACGGCGGAGCTGGTATTGGAGGAGGAGGAGCCTGTAGTGTGAGCCCATTGCGCACGCATGGCGCGCACGAGGCGAAGGTCGTCAGGGGGCTCAGGGCACTTGCGGGCGGAGTGCTAAGAGGAGCCAAAATTCCAGCACACCACCTCACCAGGAACCCGGGACGGTTTTGCCGCTTTGGCCCGCCCCCTGCTCTGTCCACGACCACGGCTGCGGCCACGGCCCTGAGAGGCAAGAGATGAGTCTGTTGTGGTCAAAGAGGAGGAGGAGGATGGAGAGGAGGATGCAACCGGAGGGACGGGAGAGGAGGAGGCTGTGGTGGCAGCAGCGACGCCAGCGACTGTAACATGGTGAAGGCGTTTGTTTTAGAGGCTGGTCCACCAGGCAGCAAGCCTCTCAGCAACAAAGTCCTAGAGGGCACCAACACCAGGTGGGGAGCCATGTGGGACTGGCTTGGAAGCAAGGCAATCCAGCTCAACTGTCTTGACGTCACAGAGGAGCTCAGATAGCTCTAGAATCAACCCGTTGACCATGGTGTACACAGCAAAAAGCTGGCCTGGTGCTGCCTTGTCAAGCTTGCAAAGCAGCTTGAGCCCTCGAGCCCAATAAGCATTTGTTGACTCGTCGGCTCGCATCATAAGGGAGTTGAATTGCACGGTGAGGGCGCTCTTAGCCGCCTGACCAGTGACGGTGGTGCGGCGCCGTAGCATGGTATCAGTACTAATGGGGTCAGCCGAATCCTGAAGAGCGGGGTCGGCATTGTACATGCTGACATCGTCGACAAGGGTCTCTGGTGTAGCGGCAATGAGGGCGCGGACAACGCGGACGGACTCGGCAGCAAGAGGCATGAAAGGAGGGAGAGCGGGGAAATAGTACTCCCAAATGCGTTACCCCTACGCCCATGCACTGAAACGGGTCTCCCAAGAGGAGAAGACCATTCCAGTGGACAGGACAGGAGGCTTGGAGAAGAAGTCATGCCGGAGGGAGACAGCAGCAGGTATGGCAACAAGTGGAGTGATAGCAGGATTAGCAAGGTCAGCAGCTGCGATGCCAAAGGCGGATGGGGTGGAAGAGGCACCTGCACTAGTGCCACCAGAGGCACCAGCCGGTAAGATAGATGTAGCACGTAGGCACTTGGGCACAATAGCAGCGACCTCATCTACAAAGGCAGCGCGGTTGCCGTTAGCGACTTTGAGGCGCTCTTCCACCTCGCACTAGGCCTCACGAGCGAGGTTCAGCTGGCGCTGAAGGTCTGCTATGGCCGACTCGTTGTCACCAGGCATGGTGACGACGAACGGGCCTTGCGAAAAAACATCGGCAGAGTTTCCCTTGCTCCAACAGGCGTAAAAAAACTGGGAGTGCCTTAGGCACGTTGGATGTGATGGAGGACAACCCAATCCAAGGCACACAGCCAAGCCACATCAGAGGTGAGAGACAGCGTGCAAGCAGGAGAGAGAAGACAATGCCACGAGCCCTCACGAGGGACAAGGTTGGCAATGCAAAAAGGCAAGGAGTGGTGCGACAATGGAAGCAGCTGGAGTGGACAGAAGAGACGGGGACACGTGCTGCGCGAGCTACTGCACCAAATGTGGCAGCAGTTGCGGTAGCAGCGTCTATCACAGCACAAGCGGCTTGCGTGAGCTTGTGTGCACACTCTACCGTGTCTCGACGCACAGTGTAGTATAACGACGCAAAAGCAACGTCGTGCAGCGGCTCAACCCCTCCAGGGGAAGTAGGACGAATGGGACTTACCGAGTTTTTTGGTATAGCCCACGACGAAGATGTGGTGTCCTCGGCTGCTGAAACGTCGTCTCTCCGGCGACTGGACTGGTGTGCCAGACGCTCCCCGTGGTGCACGCCAAGAGATGCTGCACCCAATAGATCCATGGAAGGCAGGTTGACAATGCGCACCACCGCAGTGGTGCGTGCGCGTCAGCGTCAGACGCTGTTGCTGTCGCGGTGTAAATGGCGGCGATGTAGTCAAATGCGGCCTGCTGTTGTGGTAGCGCGGGCCGTGGAATCTTGCCGTAGTCGTGGCCACTGCTGTTGTTGTGATTGCTCAAGTTGTTTCTGCTACTACTTTCGTTGCTGTCGTTGCTACTGCTTCTACAACTGCTGGAGCTAATACTGTTGCTGTCACTATGGCTGTGGCTGCTGCTGTTGCTGTTGATGATGCTACTACTGCTGCTTCTGTGGCTGCCAGCTGCTGCTGCTGGCTCGGATGCTGCTGCCGGCTGCTACCTCTGCTTTTGATGCTGCTGACACTGTTGCTATTGCTGCTGCTGTTGCTACTGTTGTTGCTACTGTTGCTACTACTGCTGCTGCTGTTGCTACTACCATGGTTGTGAATACTGTAGTTGTGGCTCAAGCAGTGGCTATGCGATCGGGGCTGCTACGGATGCTGTTGGAGCAGTTGCTGCAGCTACCTTTGCTGGTTAAGCTGAGAATGTGCTGCTATGATTGACATAGGTGCCAACGGGAGACGTTGAGACAAGCCTACCTGCGGGCGTGGAGACGGGCCTGCCTGCGGGCCTGGAGCCAGGTCTGCCTATGAGCATAGAAATGGGACTGCCCGGCGTGGAGACGAGTCTGCCCGCGGGCGTGGAGACGAACCTACCCACGGAGAGCCTCTCGACGGGGCTGCTCCTGCCTGCTCAGAAGGTGGCAGCGGAGGCTAGGAGAAGTAGTTGGAGAGGGATGCTCCACGACACGGCTGTTGCCAATGCAAAATGGCAGCATGTTTAGTGTACACGGGGCCCACGGGTATAGCAAAGCCCGCAATGGACTTCCCCCCCCTCGGAGGTCAGAGGAGGGCCGGGTTGCACGCTGGGTGCAAGATCGCAACTGCTGTTGGAGAACGGTGGCGGTAGCGGCGGTAGTGACCTCTCGACTCTACACACACACACACACACACACACACACACACACACACACACACACACACATCATCATCATCACCGCAAGTGACTAACTTTGACTAAAGCCCTCCGGTGCAAAGCTATGACACTACATGGGACGCATAGTGGTGGTAACACCATCAATTTTCAAGTGGTGTCCATGGCACCAACACTAGTCT
>SZWC01007454.1:72363-86353 GCA_023375785.1 Penium margaritaceum
AAACAGGGCGTCACAAAAACATTCCACTGATTCCCGTCGTTTCCATCCAGTCCGTCCTGCGCCACGGAAGGCCATGTGTGACCGCGTTTCTCCACCAAAGACACGAAGCAGCGTGCGAAATCTGAGCACGACATCTATGTGACGCTGCCGGCAGGCGGGTCCAGGTCCAGACGGCTGGCAGATGCGCGGAACCGTGTAGAAGGCCAGTGACGGCGGTAGCCAGCAATGCACTCCGACCTCGTAGAGAGCAGACGGCTGTCCTGTCGGAGATCGGAGAGGACAGGTTGACGCTGAGGAAGATCCAACCGCGATCTGAAGCACTCACACCGTCACACATGACCATAGACACGTACAACTGAATAAGCCTCGGCAAACTAGAGCAAATTCACTCTCGACGTCGAGGCGCACACGTTTTTTCTGCCTCAATTCGCACGTTAATCTTGTCCCCAGCTGCCCGCGCGTCCTCCCACACGGAAACCTCTCCCCCCATCACGCGCGTCGCCAGAATTGCGCACGCAATTGCAAAGGCGCCTCGACTTCGAGAGCGAGAGTGCTCTCAAACGCCGAGGCTTACAACTGAATCCTTCCTTAGCACGCACACACGCTGTGTCGAATCGAGGGCGCTTTGCGGCCCCTCGCCAACGTGACAGGTATGTGCGACAGTCGGCCGGTGTCGATCTGTTCCGCCGCAATCTTGTGAGGGTTCAAGCTTGCGCTGCAAAAGGTTTTGCCTTGGCTTGTGCTCCCTTGGCGGATCCATCCGCAGTGGTGCTGGCGGGAGTGGGGCGGACGGATTTGCTCTTTGGCGAGTGCCTCGTCAGCATCCGAATGCACGGCCGTGGGATGGGATGCTACGCGATGAGATGCCATGCGATGCCTCCTCCGACTCACCAGAAGTGGGTTCTTCATGGCTGACGCCGGATGGGCTGTAAGCTGAGCGGCAGGCAGAACAGGATCGGCGGCGTCTGACAGATTTGCGGAGTTGCGTAGCGGAAAGGAAGTGCGCTGATAAGTGACGGCACGGTGACAGCAGATTCCCGAGTGGTATGGACCTGGAATGAGGAACGACGGTTTGCTGGACCAAGGACGATGCAGGTGCAGATCCCCCAAGCAAGGAGGCTCGGAGCCGAATGCTTAGTCGCTGCAGTGCGGGCGCACCTTCAAAATAGATTTCATCAGTACACAGGGCGAGCGGCCACGATGGAACTTCGGATGCACAGAGCGGAGCGGTGAGCGAAGAGCGGTGAGCGTTGGGCAGGGCAGGCCGAGGCGCAAGTGGGCAGTGACGCTAGGGCTCGTTTAGGGCCGGGGTCTCACGCCATCGCTGATGGACTTAAAAGCCTTTAAAACAGAGGGATTCAAAGCAGGAACGGTTGAGATCTCAGATTCTGTACAGCTTTCTGTGGAGATTACTTGCCGCACTAGGTCGATGTCCGCCGATGTCTGGGATGGACACGCCACTCCACAATCGTCAAGAGGAGAAACTCATCGGCAGGACCAGTTGGCTCATGGGGCTTCATGGGGTTCTATGGCTTGGCTGGACGATTCTAAGGAACAAGTCTTCTGAAGCGATGGGTTGTTGCCAGGTTAATCTTTTGTGCGTCAGCCATCCACGACCACGGCCGTGCGGGCGAGGGCATCTCCACCATCCGCTGAAAACATTAGTTCATTTTTAAGCTTTTAACACCATCAGTAATGGCATGAGACACCGGCCAGGGTATCTGCCGTTGGCCACTGTTCCTTGTGCGCGATAGAACAAGGGCTTCAGCCGGATACACCGCATGCAAGAAGACAGAGAGCACAAGCTACACATGCAAGAGTGCAACAACGCACATACCTAGACGGTATAATTTTGATTTTTCTTAGGGGTGAGGATTGGAGTCGTTGGTATCCGTCGTTGCCTCAACTTCAGCTGGATCGTTGGGTTGACCAAGTGGGTGAGCAAAATCCACATGTGTATTCACTCATGTTTTACTCTTCGGATTACATTTCTTCAGATGTTTCACTAATCCATCAGCAAAAATTCTAACGATATTGGACATCGATGGCATGCCCCATCTATAGAATGGCAGGTGATTTCATGCAATGAAATTTTTCCAAGTGCCATAACCGCCTCCGTTGGATCAAGAGTTTGGTTGGCACTATGATGTCACGGACTGGATGGCCACATGTCCATCTGCATCGTAACACATGCAACACCACTCAAACGCCCAACAAGGTTTCAATAAACACCCAACAAATGCCAAACCATTGAGCGGCGACTGGTGGGCATCCGTTAACGATCATTGGGTTGCACTCGTATCCCACTTTTGTCACCAATGAACGATCTTGCCCTCCTACGAAATTTGCATATTAACCCCAATTTCGCTCGCTGATGAAGACAGAGGACGACAATGCCATTTACACCAAAAGTTTAAAGTCTATTTTTTATTCCAACCGTGCATACTAGCGCGCTTTCTCAAAAACGACACAAGCATTTTACACAATGGGAGGATCAATGAGAGAACTCAAAGACATCACGGAGGAAGGTGACTAGCACCTTCTGATTTCGTTACAAGCCGTCGAGGACAACGCATTCCAACGATACCCAGCCTCACCCTAGATTCTTAAGGTTGTGCGCACAAGCACAATTGGTCTGTACGCAATAAATGTAGATGTGTAATCATGATGACCGTTAGAAAGTCCTCAATACTCATCACATGAACCTCTCTCTCGCTCTCTCTCTCTCTCTCTCGCTCTATCTCTCTTGCACCATAAAAGAAGAGTTTGTGAGGCATTATGGTTTACTTTGTAAACTAACAATGTCTACATGAGTTACAAATGGAAAACTTACAACCATTGAATCCAACCAGCAAATTTAGTGAAAAAAAATTTGGACTTTCGTTTTTGTTGCCATCGTTGTTTTCATCCAACATCTTACCCAAGTGTTGTGCTAACTCGACATTTTTGTTAAGCACGCCACGCCTAAAAATGCACTGGAGCCCAATGCATTTTTTAGAGGAAACAAGAAAAAGAGAATCAAGCTTTGTGTGGTCGTGGACGTGGCATGCAAGGAAACAATAGTTTTAGGCGACATCGTGTGTTGCCTGCTGACGAAAGCCTGCCGAGCCAAAGCCCCCAAATGCCCACCAAACCATGCTTTTGTGGACGCCACTAAGAGGGAAATTTTTGCAAGGGCGGTTTTAAGGGACGCCTTAGCCCATATGAATTTGATGAAGTGATCCCTTCATGTTGATATTGATTATTCACGAAGTCGCATTCCATGTGAAATTCATCAAACCTCTTATGTGCTTTGCGTTCTTGTGATCTAGATTTACTGCAACAAGAATTTGCTGGTCAAAACAATTCTCTCAGATCTCATGCGCAACGATAGCTGTCCATCGCCTATTTTGTCAATAAGTCGAAGGGCACAGCTGATTTTGATGTCGGTGTTGTTCGTTTCCCACAATGTAGTAATCAAAGCTAATTTGATTACGTCCGTTTGATTACATCCACGTCAATATCCTTGTGTGTGTAATATTTTGTAATATTGTATATACTTATGCCAATACTTTTGTCGAACCCATACAACATACATTTGTACTCGTTCAGCATAAATTTCTCTCTTAAAATAGTGTCTATTCTGATTACTCACTTGCCGTTTAGTGAAAACACCATTCGCATCAATGTAGATGAATACAAACGTTGGCGATAGTTTCGTTTGTTAGGAGGCAAGAATAATAATTTCTCATCTGTAGGCATCCAAAAAAATCAGCCAAGTTGTAGGCATATCGAAATACCACATCATCGTACAGCCGTTCGAGGCATTAATTCCCCACATTTGACACATGGGGAAGAATGCATGCACCAATACCGAGTTGTAACGCGGTCTGCCTAAACTAAGGGCAAGTTTGGGCAACCTCGCATAGGCTGTGACGATTGCACACCTCTTCGAGTGACGTACAGATTGTGTAGTCGACGACATGCAACTCTTGTTTGGTTCGCTCGACGGTCGTGTAGTCTATTATTTCCGGTGACCAAACGGCCCTGCAACGTCGACAAAGGGATGCTAGCTCGCCGACATGTACACAACATCTAGGCGACTGAAATAATCTTCACGCAACGTGCGACGACATCACGTACGAAATGAATAATTTCTTCACAAGACCAGTTTGTATGTCTCCAAATACGTGAAACATGCGTAAACCTTTTCCCAAACGATACGCACATATGTCGTTAAACAATGGGTCTACACGATCTGCCTGATTATAATTAAACTCATCCTAGGCGTCTGATTCCCAAACAGCCTACAAACGAAGGCTTTTGGAGACCAGGACCCAAGATCCATGACCCACGATCGAGGACCCAGGACCCCAGACGCTACTACACATTAGGGGAAGGTCCAAACCCTAGTTCGCCATCCTCCTCCTGTTGCTCGATTTGTCAAGTCGCAACCATGCAGAAGTACGTCCCTCCACGCTTTGCCTCTCCAGCCTCCCCTAAACCGTCGAGCAACAACGATACCCTCGCTTCAAGGCAGCGACAAAGGATTCCTATTACAACTCTGACGTGTCAACATGATCGTTTCCTTATGAAAATGCTCGCCGATGTGGTGGTCAACAACTACTTTGCCGATGGGGGCAAACTCAAGAGCATTGACTGGAAGCCCGTTGTGGATGCTTTCAATGCGTACTTTGGTCCTCTTGGGCTAAAAGAGGTATCATGGAAGCAACTCCAAGACCGTCGTAACAAGATAAAAGTAAAATGGTGTCAGTAAAAGGCATTGCATGACTCGACCGACGGTGAATGGGACAGGGGGAACGACATACCTCATGCAAGGTTGGAGATATGGCTGTAGCATCTAAAAAGGTTTCCCGATGACATAGACTTTGAAAAGGGATGTTATTACACTACTATGAGTTTTTTGTAAATGCAGTTGCCAATGGGACCGATGCAAGGGTAGTTGATGGGGATGGAAGAGTCGATTCTGAAGGGGAAGGGGATGACGACGAGGCCACTGGTAAGGCAGCAACAACCCAAACGGTTGACGAGAAGGATGCCAATGAAGAAGACGTCACGACAAACCAACTCCGGGAGGGGAACAGCCCAGCATATGAGACCTTTGGGAGCAAGCCCAAAGGTCTCATGGACATACTTTCTCAGGTGAGCTCCGCATCCGTATCTCCCTACACCTACCCAACCTTGTAGCCAAAACCCTTGTAACTCCTACATTCCATTCCAAATAGCTTTTGAAGGTCATTACATTTCATTCCCATGTAGTTTTGCTTTTGTTCCTTGGCAGGAGGCATCTACATCTTCAAAAAAACGATCATACCCGACCTCACAGGAAGAATGCCCGCGTACAAGAAGTCGTCCTATCATAACTTCAAGCATGGCTGATGGGCTACAAAGGTTGGCAAAGACATGTGTGCTGCTTGTGGAGGCTTGTAAGGAAGAGGACGATGACAACTCTGTTGTGAGGAAGGTTTTTGCCAAGCTCCCGCGCACAATGATGACATAGTAGCGTGTGCTGTTGTTCTGTTTGAGAAGCACCCGCGCAAAGTCTTAGCCTATGTTGAAATGCGACCTAGTCTTGCCTCTACATGGTTATGCTATGAAGTTGGTGGTGGTGATAGTGGAAATGTAGTGCCAAGTACCAGCCTATTTGGTGATGGCAATGGTGCCTATGTGGATGGCGATGGGGCTAGCTCGGTAGGTTTAGGATTTTAGTACATTTATAATCTTTACAGATTACAAGACTGAACTCCTGATTTTCCCTAATCCTCCCTCATGGTCCATGCAAGCCTCTGTGGAATTGTATAACCACTGTGTATCCCATGATTTCTATGCTATAAAGCATTTTGCATCCACATTGATAGGAGACACTGAAGACTACCCTACTCAACTCATGATTTTTGCTCAGCTTTATGTCCAATGATTGTTGTATGGTCATACATGATAGTAGAAAATGAGTTAGCTCCATAAAATTGCCGTTGTAATCCACAAGGTTTCCTCGCAAGCGTTGCCTTGAGATCAATGTGGTGTCTATGGTTGGCAATCTATGCACCATACGCTATTGAAACACAATGAATTTGGACATGGCCAGAAGAGGAGGAACAAAAGAGACATGAAAATTGATACATAATGTTTATAAACTTACTTGGGATAGAATTGTTCAGCTGTATCATATGGTCTATAGGGCCATGCATTAAACAGCACCCTTGTAATTGCCCAATTTCTAGCCTCAAGCTCACAACGATGCCTAGAAGAAAGGTTTCTAGTATAAAAGTCTTCACTTTAGCATGGAGGATCTAGATCTTTTGGCGACTGCGACGTTCGAACTTCATCTATCACATCAGCACTACAGGCGGGACCAAGGCACAAGCCGTCATGCAACATCATGAAGATGTAAAGAGTAGTGCATGCCAAAACAATGTCAGCCTGAGTTTTCAATAGAAACCTTTCCGTCTTCTTCAGGATTCGGAATTTCTCCTTCAAGCACCCAATCGTGTGTTCCACAATGTCATGCTTGGGAGAGTGGCGCTTGTTGAATAGCTCTTGCAGGTTTTGAGGTCGACGTTGTCCAAGCTGCCATTCCTTCAAATGGTAGCGGGTGTTTCGATATGGCGTGAAGGCGCCAATGGTGAATGAGTAGCCACCGTCGACGAGGTAAAAACACCCTACTGGTATCTTGAACCCCTTGTCCATTACATTCCAAAATGTCTTTGAATTACGTGCAGAGCCCTCCCATTCGGCAATAATAAAGACAAAACGTCCATCTAAGCCCAGGACAACCATGACATTTTGAGAAATGGAAGTTTTCCTGATCTCTGAAGCGGTCTTGCTCGGACTAAGGTACTACTGCACCAATGTGTGTTCCGTCGATTACGCCAAGGTACCCCACAAACGTCTCACTGTTCAGCCCATAGTTGAGCCTCACGGATGGTCGGTAGACGAATGTTGTCATCATAAAGTGTAATTATTGCACAAATTACAGCATAAAATGCTTAATAGATAGTGTCTCCACTGTGTTGGAATGTGCGTGAGACACTACAGTTGGTATCGGCATTGGCAACAATGGAGAGGAAGATGAGAAGTTGCTCTTCGACACTAGTCCCCTTGCGAGTTATGTGCAGGAGGTCGCATCCCTCCAATATGTTGCGGAGCTCACGGAAAGCCGCACGCTCCATCCTCGCCAGCTCCTTCAACTGTACCTCACTGCCTCTGAGAAGGATTTATGTCCACTCTCTGTCGTAGGAGCGTTGGCAGCATATTTGGAGCCTTTGCAAATGTAATGTGAGTAAAGGGAGGAGCTGTTACATCACCATTGTCTACCAATTCAAAATTTTCTTGTGCCAAGAGAGCCTTTTGGGCTCCATAGGTACTAGTTGGTGTGCTCTCCCTTGATGTTTTGCGAATGCCACGGAGAGGCAGGTGGGAGGAACGATGGACGAGTTCTGCAAATGGCGTGGAAATTCGTGGTTGTTGTTTGGTAAGCGGAGGGTTTTTCGTGGGAAATGATGCTTTTGTTTTCCCCACTGGAGTTGTCGGAAATCACTCCATCGCACGGCTGATAGTGGATGGAGAGGAAACCCTCATTGCTTGTCCAAAAGAAATGTCACTTTTTTTTGCGTTGTGAAGGAAAATTTCCAAACTGGCAGAAAGTGGAGGAGTTTGAAAGCAAGCTTGCAAAGAGAATGAAGTATCCATGTTTTCACGCTGGGCATACTCGTTGTCGGTCAAACTCACATGAATGAAGAAATGCCTACCACTTTGTGAACGTTCTTTTTTTTTGGTTTTTAAGATGGTCGAGGCAGAAAATCCCTCCCACCGTTCTCCACGCGGCAAGCGCTAACGGCCAATGCCTGACGGCTGACACGCGCATTTGACAGGGCCGCGTCGACGGTCGATCCACCGCTGGTGCAAAAATCTTTTCGCAGCCATGGCGTGTGAACGTCTACGGTTCCACAAGATCGCCGACCAGAATCCCTGTGCGACCGTCACTTCTCTTTCGTTTTCCCTCAAATCGCAGTGTTGTGCGACGTGCGAAGTTACCCAAACGAACCTTAAGGCGTCGCACTATTTTCCCCTTTTGACGAAGATCGGCTTTGCCGATTACCATAGCTGACTCGGCAAAAGTGGTCGCCTACCGTTGACTCGCAATTCCTTCTTGCGATATCCGGTCAATTTTGAGGTTCCTTGTAAGGGTGCGTTTGGGATGACACGATTTGCCTCCACTGTCCTCGAAAGTACGCGACCTCGAGTTCGGTAAAGTGTCTGGAAACAACACGACCGCGCTCGATCGTCCGCTGGACAACGTCCGGACGATCGAGCGCGGTCGTGTTGTTTCCAGACACGCAACCGAACTCGAGGTCGCGTAATTTCGAGGACAGTGGAGGCAAATCGTGTCATCCCAAACTGACCCTAAGTATGTTGCATTCCGACGACGCCCCGACGCCGGGGCGTCGTCGCGGGTCCGGTTTGCAACGCACGGGCGACGACTACGGTTGGGCCCCGCGGTATGACGCGGGGCTGGTTCACTTGCAAGAATTACGTACGGGGATCCACCGGTGGAGATGCCGGCGACCGTCAAACGGGACGGCGATCCAGATCCAGAGCAATCCAAATCCCCCTTCCCTCGTGTGCGCATGAGGGTGCACTCGAAGACGACAAAAGAGTTGTCACAGTGTCGACGACGCCCTGAGTCAGGGCGTTTCTTGTGTATATTTTTAGTCGTCGAGTCAACGAGGACCCGGTCTCCAGCAGTCACATCGCACGTGCAAAAAGGGGAGATTCGAATCAGCACCTGCGGGTTGCGCGGTCCTGAGACCGGACCTAGAGTTTTCTTGCTCGTTAATGGTGACAAGCGGGATAGGAAGGGGGGGGGAGGGGGGGTGGCACTGACAAGCCCGGTTGTGAGTCCACTTAAACCAAAACATGACCATTTTAGAACAAAAAAGTAAATAAAAAAACATAAATGGAAATAAATGTATTTTTTTAAGTTTTAAAGAATTATAATCATGACTTGTGTTACAAATCGAATGTTCTTTGTTAAAAATGGTAAATTAGAATGAAACGATGTCTTTGACTACTAAAAGGAGGCGCAATTTCACCGTTCTTTCCGCAAGTTTCTATTAAATAATTATTAAAATACAATTTCATCCTTTCACTTACATATAGCTTAATCATTTGAGCACAAATCACGGTTTATACATGTGGTGTGTTTTCTATAGGCAACGATAGGGATGGTGCCTTGTGAGAATAATTGGTAGCATGAACGAAGATTGTGCCAAATTCAAGTTGATGTGATCCAAAGAGGTGCAATATGAACGTTAGGATTTACAATCGTGAGCCCGAATCAAATATAACACACAGAACATGGTAAAATGATTATCTATGGGTTAAAGAAGGGTACAAGCAAAATCGAGGCAACATCGAGCTTACCGAGAAAATTCTAGAAGCTACACACATGCCAACCAAGCCACTGACACATTCCAAAAAGGTTACTTCAATAGAACTGCAGCTGTAGAAGTGCTATGCTATACAACCAGATGTGCAGCGATGCGATGCGATGCCATGTGATGCGATGCGATGCAATGCAATGCGATGAGATACGATGTGATGCAATGCGATGCGTTTCCATGCGATGCGATGAAATGCGATGCGTTTCGATGCGATGCGATGCGATGCAATGCAATGCGATCCGATGCGATGCGATGGACTGCTGTGCGATGCGATGCGATGTGATGAGATGCAATGTGATGCAATGCAATACATTGCGTTGCACTGTGAGGCGATGCATCGCAACGCAATGCAATGCGATGCTTTGCGCTGCAATGCGATGCATTGTGCTGTAATGTGGTGCACTGCAATGCGATGCGATGCAATGCGATGTGATGCGATGCATTGCGCTGCACTGCGATGCGATGCATTGCAATGCGTTGCGATGTGATGCGATGCAATGCAATGCAATGCGTTGCGCTGCAATGCGATGCACTGCGATGCAATGCGATGCGATGCAATGTCATGTGATGCAATGCAATGCGTTGTGCTGCAATGCGATGCACTGCGATGCGATGCGATGCGATGCCATGCGATGCGATGCAATGCGATGCGATGCGCTGCAAGCGATGCACTGTGATGCGATGCGATGCGATGCAATGCGATGCGTTGCCCTGCAATGCGATGCACTGCGATGAGATGCGATGCAATGCGATGTGATGCAATGCGATGCGTTGCACTGCAATGCGCTGCTCTGCGATGCAATGTGATGCAATACGATGTGATGAAATGCGATGCGTTGCGCTGCAATGAGATGCGATGTGATGCAATGTGATGCAATGCAATACGATGTGTTGTGCTGCAATGCGATGCACTGCGATGCGATGCAATGCGATGCGATGCGTTGCGCTGCAATGAGATGCGATGTGATGCAATGTGATGCAATGCAATACGATGTGTTGTGCTGCAATGCGATGCACTGCGATGCGATGCAATGCGATGCGATGCGATGCAATGCGATGCAATGCAATGTGATGCAATGCGATGTGTTGCGCTGTAATGCGATTCTCTGCGATGCCATGCAATGCGACGCGATGCGATGCAATGCGATGCGATGCGTTCCGCTGCAATGCGATGCTCTCTGATGCGATGCGATGCAATGCGATGCGATGCAATGCATTGCGGTGCACTGCGATGCGATGCATTGCAATGCGTTGCAATGCACTGCAATGCGATGCGTTGTGGTGCAATGCGATGCACTGCGATGGGATGCGATGCGATGCGATGCAATGTGACTGAGCGCATGCCTGCATGCGTGCAACCAAGCCTCAAACAGAAAGTAATGGTTTGAGAAGTGGAATACTTACGCTTCCGTCTCGCAGTGGATTGAATGTGGGTGCTGGATGCGGACGTGCTGACATTGTCCCTGAGTGGACCGTTTGGCCAGACATGGTAGTCTCCTGGTTGTGGCCGGAAATGCTTGTCCCAACATTTTGATGGCATGGCATTGTGTCCGTAAGGTTGATTGAGTTGGCACGTGTGGTGCTAGCATGCGCCTGGCTTGACATTGTGCTGGAATGACATTTGCTTGACATTGTGCTGGCATGAGATTGCCTTGACATTGTGCTGGCATGAGATTGGCTTGACATTGTGCTGGCATGAGATTGACTTGACATTGTGCTGGCATGAGATTGGCTTGACATTGTGCTGGCATGAGATTGGCTTGACATTGTGCTGGCATGAGATTGGCTTGACATTGTGCTGGCATGAGATCGGCTTGACATTGTGCTGGCATGAGATTGGCTTGACATTGTGCTGCCATGAGATTGGCTTGACATTGTTCTGGCCATGGGGCTTGCACTTTGCGCAGGCATATGACTTGGAATTGTGGACGCTTGGAATGGATACGTGGGCTGTGCACAACATGGAATGCCATGACAAACATGTGGTTGAGGGAAAGCAAGATGTGCACCTGTCCCCTGCAGCAAAAGTAGGACACCATGCATCATTGCCTGCAAAGTCTTGGCATTCCTTTGAGTTTGCTGTTGCATTACCGACACCTGGACCTGCAAGCCTGTCAGGTTATTAGGCTGTTACTGTCAGATGATGCTGAGCTTGTGAGAAATGTATTCCAGAAGATTTGCATTCTGCTGCTCCACCTTTGCAGCTTCAATTCGTGCTAACACAGACTACTTCAACGGGGCCCAATCTGCATGGCGGAACACTTCGTGTAAGAAAATCGGCAGATTTGGATTAGCATCTTGCATCACTGCTGCATCTTGAAGGAGCACCACCCTCAAGTGCACCATGAGCCTGAGAAATCCCTCAGCTCACTCTTGAATTCGGCCCCGACCCTGTTCATGTTCCTCCGCAAAATACCATTGACACGAAAAACCATGAACACGGAAATTCACCCTTTCTTATCACATTTCAGTCAAAGCCAGCAATGTAGTCATCCATGCGACATCGAGCAAAAGACTTACTGCTGTGATCTAGGGCAAGTTCACGTCGACCCACTTGAAGATAATCGACGTTAATGAATCTGGCGGACTCATCAGACCGCGGGAAGGAAGTATTCCAGATGATGTATGCGGCCCGTTCCCATGCCTGCCTGTGCTAGCAAGCTCCTTGGTGGCAAGCCAGTCAAGTAGCACTTGTCGACGGCTGTGTAAAGCCACCGACCCATGCTCAAGATGTCTTGGCGAGTCAAGCTACACAGCACAAAGAAAATGCAGATTATTCAAAGAATTTTGGATTGTGACTGGCGTGATGACATGCATTGCCTGAAAAGAGAAGATTTTTGTTGCACTCACCCGCAAGCCATGAGGTGCTTTGCTCCATGAGCGCACCCTGCCTGGGTGACATTGGTGATGCGGAATCTGTTCGCATGAAGCATGGCTAGAAAGTGTTGATGTGGGTGTCATATGATACCTCGATAGAGGAACCCTGCCCCTTCTTCTTTGTGATTGAAACAGGAATGTCGTACCAACTTCTTTGCTCATCAAAAGTTGGTGCAACATCCATGCACACTTCCCACCGCATGAAGAAGAAGAACACGAGTGCGCCAACTGGGCACAACTCTACAGTGAGATGCCGCAAGTGGCCCATGAACTCGACCCTCCCATCCTGAATAGAAATACATAAAGGTCAGGCCATAGTGTTGCTTGATATTTGCCACACAATAGCACATGAATTAGACTTTCAGGATTACATTGCTTTGCTTCCCGTTGCGAGAGACAGTTGCAACCACGATGTGAGATTCGCCATGAGGAACAAATACGTTGTTGCATTATAAGAACATGTCAGCAAGGGTACGATTCCGGCCATCTTTCCCTCTTGCCAGCGTCAAATTCAACATGAACCAATCAGCCCTAAACTGGAAGAGCAACAGCTGTGTAGCGGGGGGTGAGCGATGTGCTTTGACACATCGCTGGAAAGCATAGGCATTAACCACGGCGTATTGTTGCTCATTGAAGCCTAGGTCTATGCCTGCTTTGCAGTCTGCATAGTTCCTGTAGGAAGAAGCGGACATAGAAAAGAGAGTATGGGATGTTCAGGAATGCTGCAACCACATGTGTAGACATGTGCAATTTCATGCACGCTTGCACACATGCCCAAAAAATCAGGAGAGAGAAGAAGGAGAAAGAATTACCTTTTGCGGTCTTGTTCTTTACAGCGGACGGCAGCCCTCGTGATATGCTTGAAGCAGTCGATGTTGCGGAGGTTGGGCTCTTCTGCCTCGGATGGGCGTGGATAGGGCCGGATGCGCCACTTCAGAACCTTCATCACCTTCTCTATCGACCCTCAGACCTTGTGCTTGATGGGGAAAAAAAAGCTGGCATGCACCTTTCATAGTCACCTCTGCTGGGACAGCGATGCCTCGAGTGCCGAGCCCAAGGTTTTCCCGGACACCATTGATGAAGAGATTGTACTGGTGAAATGATTTGGTGTACGATTACTTTGATGATCCATCCTTCAACCCTTCTCTGAATGCCCTCCTACAAGCGATGGCTTGCGATGGCTGCTCAAGTTGGGGAATCCACACTTCCGCTTGAGTAGCACTGACCCCCAAAGAGCGCCGCTCAGAAACCCTCTCAGACTGATTGCCAAAAATCTGGCCTCGGGAAGACTCTGCCATGTTACAAAAAATCGATCCCAAAGGCATGAATCACGACCTGGGAAAGTTGAAGTGGCCACCTCTAATTACCGGGGGCCATGGAGCCTCTACTCTGGTTGTCCAACGGTGTGAAGAGCGGAGTGAGCTCTGGAGCGTGTTCCGTGCCTTGGCTTCTGGTCCCTCTGGAGTGGTCACGGAAGCAATTCCCTGCAGATCGGTTTGAAGTAGGGACCGCTTGCTCAGCCAACTGAACCGGTGAACACGAGTTGGTTGGATGGCAGTGGCGGGGAGTGAAAAAACCAGCGTGAGAGAGAGAGAGAGAGAGAGAGAGAGAGAGAGAGAGAGAGAGAGAGAGAGAGAGAGAGAGAGAGAGAGAGAGAGAGAGAGAGAGAG
>SZWC01007455.1:8614-24764 GCA_023375785.1 Penium margaritaceum
CGCATCCATGGCGTCTCTCCCACGTTGGTGCTTGTTGCGTATCACATCCCCATACACCTGGGTCAGCTAGTAACTTCCTAGCAACTACAACACACACACACACACACACACACACACACACACACACACACACACACATACACACACACACACACACACACACACACACCATTCCTACAGGTGACTGAGCAGAACTGAAGCTATGGAGCCATGCATCACTGGCGTCTCTGCCGGGTGCAAGATTAGTGGGCTCGATCATGCTCAGCTCTGCCAGAGAGAATCTCTCATTGCTCTCAACATCTGGTGAGGAGACATAGGATGGCTGAAACATGAGAGATTAATTGAGAGGTGCATGCTCCACATACGCTCGTGGTTGATGTGGATTCTGGTTTCATGAACTCTGCATGCTGTGCTAGCCATCTAGCTCTTGCCCGGGTTGCTGATTCAGCGGGGCCACACGCTCTGTCGCTCTGAGGTGTGAGAGACCACTGCGGCGTTTTAGCCGACCGGTTCGGTTCGACCTCGGGGTGGCGGCTAAGAGACAGCTTCCTAGCACTGCTGTCGCTGGCGTGGCAGTACAAGCCAGCCAGCTAACTCACTAGCACACACAGGTGGAGGTGAGAACAACAAGGGGTTGGCTAGGGACACAAACACACGTGTCAGAAGCTGCAAATGTTGAAAGATGCAGAGAGAGATAACAACTGAGGTCTGGGTAACCTAAATAGCATCACGGACCTAGTGCACACACACGCGGCGCACAAGGGCGCTATTTTCTAGCAAGGCAAAACAGTGGCAAAAATGCAGTTTTGGCCATAATCCCTTGCAGACACGTCAGAACGACGAGCCGTTCGAAGCAAAACGGCTGCACCGACGAGATCTACGTCCTGATAGCTGCACGCATACGTGCTGTGACACAGCACGAATCTAAAAAACATGGAAGTCTTGTGGGCGCCCGTCGCCGCCGGCCGCCAGCCTTCTGCCACCGTTGCAAGTCTCAGGGATCTGCACGTGAATGGACATGAGCCGAGGGGTCACCGTAAGCTGTATACGACACACACAACAACACTCCCCCATGACCGGAGGGCGAAACATGTCCATGCACATGGAGACACTAACAGTGTACAAAGCAGAAAACGCACAGTCGCTGCAGGCAGCAGGCACAGCACATGCAAGGTGGCACATGAGGAATCAACCTGCAACAGGGATGGGGCAGAGTCCAACGGAACGAGTGGCCGCATGAAACTTCGAACGACCCAGAGCCTTGGTCAGAAAATCCGCGCACTACCTGTCAGTGCTCACGTGGATGACTCGGATCTCACCACGATGAACCAGGTCACGCACGAAGTGGTGCTTGACATTGATGTGCTTCGTGCGTGCATGGAACACACCTGAGTTCTTGGCGATGGCCTCCGCGCTCATGTTGTCACACTGGAGGACCACGGGGGGAATGGACTGACACAGTTCATGCAACAGACGGACGAGCCAGACACATTCCGTTGCACCAGCGTCGAAGGCAACATACCCTACCTCAGTAGTGCTGCGTGCGATGCAGCCCTGCTTCCCACTTCGCCAGGACACTACAGTGCCTCCAATGAGAAAGATGTAGCCAGTGTGGCTCTTGCCATCTGGACTCCACGCCCAGTCACTGTCTGTGTACCCATCAAGCACAACTGACACCTGCTCGCGAAAGCACATCCTGAAACGTGCGGTGGACAGAATGTAGCGCACACACCGGACTGCAACTTCCAGTGTTCGCTGGCATGGAGCCTGCGAGAACTGGGCGAGCAGGTTGACAGTGAAGGCAATGTCGGGCCGTGTTGTCGTGGCCAAGTACATGAGCGAGCCGATAACTCGCAGGTACAGGGTCACATCAACTGGCTCCCCCAGGTCAGCTGGGTCATCCACCTTTAGGACGGCCTGCCACTCAGGGGTCATGCGCGTGGAGGCCGTGCAGACGGCAGCGAGGAGGTCGGCGAAGCGCTCCCCCACAGTCTCTGCGTAGCGTCCCTGATGGACACGGAGTGTGCGGCGGACACGGTCGAGCACGATCTCCATCCCCAAAGCGACAGAGGCCTCACCAAGATCTTTCATCTTGTAGGCTGAGGAGAGAATGACCTTGGCAGCGTTCACTGCTCCCAGGTCGGGCGAGGCGATCAGAAGATCGTCCACGTAGACGAGGATGGCAGCGAGCGGTGTTGGGGACTGTGAGGTGAACAGTGATGGGTCAGCACCACTTTGAACGTACCCAGCGCATCTAAGCGTGCTGGTGATCTCCTGGTTCCAACAGCGAGGTGACTGTTTCAGGCCGTACAAGGCCTTCCGCAGCCGGTAAACGCGACCGGTACCATCCTCGAAGCCGGGTGGCTGGACCATGTAGATCTCCTCCTCAAGATCTCCGTTCAGGAAAGCGTTGTTGACATCCATTTGATGGAGTTCCCAGTCGTGCTGTGCCACCTGGCTCAGCAGCGTGAGCGTGGTTGTCATCCGCCCAACAGGAGCAGTGGTCTCGGTGTAGTCCACGCCAGGGACCTGAGAGAAGCCCTTTGCTGTCAGGCGCACTTTGTAGCGCTCCACAGTGCCGGCTGGCTTGAGCTTCTTGCGTAGAACCCACTTGGCCTTGATGGCCTTGTGGTTCTTTGGCAAGTCCACCAGCTCAAAGACGCCGTGCTCTCGGATGGCATCAAGCTCAACCTGACAGGCAGTGCGCTACTACTCAGCGTCGGGGGCTTGCAAGGCCTCAGGCAGACTGGTGGGATCGGGAGACAACACTGGTGCACTGCGTGTAGCCAGGGCATAAGCCGCAGAGGGAGGGTCGACCGTCACCATGGACTCAGCGGCATCACGAGCAAGACCACGCTCATGAGCAAGTAGTGCGATACCAGTGGCACAGCCAAGGTGAACCTCCACAAGGCCGTGAGCACTCAGGCCGAGGGCCTTGGTGCCTGGGTCACCGCTGATAACACTGCGCGTGGGGCGAGGGCGGAGACGTCCGCCGGGTGCCCGTGAGTAGGGGTCCGACGGGGCAGGAGCAATGGGTGCTGCCGACTCACCTGCCGGTGTGGTCCGCACAGCAGGCGGACCACTAGAGGCTAGTGTGGCCTCAGCAGCCGGGGACGGCCCCAGTGCAGACGCAGGCCTGTCCGCGGCCGGCAGCTGAGACGACTTAGAGTTAAACACGGACGCAGACGAAGGATCAGGCAGGTCCTCAGATGCAGAAGCAGACGCAAACGTAGGATCAGGAAGGTCCTCAGACGTGGAAGCAGACGCAAACATAGGATCAGGCAGGTCCTCAGATGCGGAAGCAGACTCAGACGCAGACTCGGGCAAGGACGGGGAGTCGGGGGCGGAGGAGCGAGTCGCAGATGGGACGGGGCTGGAGGTGCCGGCGGGCACAACCTCTGGGGACAGCCCCTGGGATGTCGGCAACGGAGTGACCGGACCGAGCGGGGGCACTGTGCCAACCGTGACAGGAGCCTCCCCCACACTATGGGGTCCGGCACACCCATGGGCATGAGCAGCACGCAGAGCGTGAATGCGAGCAAGGTCACGGAAAGCGAGATGCTCGAAGAAGAGAGCGTCACGAGACTCCACAATGCGGCGGCGATCAGGGTCCCAGAACCGCCAAGCCTTTGACTGCGAGGCAACGTCGACGAAGGCGTAGATGCGGCCCTGCGGAGAAAGCTTGCTCCCTTGCTGCTCCGATGTGAACCAGACGCAGGCAAGGGAGCCCAAGACATGGGCCAGTCGCAAATCCGCGCGATGCCCGTACCACAGCTCGTAGAGCGTGCGGTGACCTAGGAGGGGGCCGTGGGGAATTCGGTTCCACACCCAGGTCATGTACGCCATGCCCTCGAAGGCAAAGGCCTCAGGCATGGCGTTGTCGGAGCGCATGGCGCGGACTGCATCTTCTATGGTGCGGTTCCAGCACTCTGAGACACCATTCTGCTGGGGGGTGGCTGAAGCGGAGAGGTTGTGGAAGACACCAAGCTAGGTGAAGGAGCGGGCCATGTCACCAAGGTACTCGCCGCCGTGGTCAGAGCGAAACGTCTGAAGGCGATGGGAGGACTGGCGCTCGGCCATGACCAGCCAAATGCGGACAGCAATGGCAGCATCGCTCTTCTGACGCAGACTGTAGACCCAGCGCATACGCGTGAAATCATCAGTCAACGTTGGTCAGGACGTAGCGGCCGCGGTCCTCCTGAAACTCGACAGGGAGCGGACCCATGAGGTCGGAGTGGACAAGCTCCAAGGGCCGACGAGCCCTAGAGACAGACATAGGGTAGGTGGACCGGTGCATTTTGCCTTCAGCACACGACAGGCAGTTGGTCGTGGGCAGCACCTCGAAGGACGTTGTATCAAGACCGAGAGCAGGCTGAGTGCGGATCAGCCTGTCGACAGCCCCCAGGTGCACATGACAAAGACGTCTATGCAGGAGACGGTGGTGCTTGGGGGACAGGGCACCAGCGACGAAGACACGAGCAGTGGAAGAAGGAGGCAACGGGGGGGGGGGACTCGCAGAGGACCCAGAGATGTGATACAGATCATCGACGACCGTCCTACTGAGGACGGTCTCCTTGGTGTCGCGCTCATAGATGCGAGCATCGGTAGCTGTGTGCGTGACACCTAGGTCCATCTTGGTGCAAGCACGAACAAACAGCAGGCTCAGTTCCAGATCAGGGACAAAGAGGACGTCGGAGTTGTATACGGGACCAGCGGGCCCGGTGAACTGCACAACCCCAACACCCTGGACAGGGACCTCATGGCCAGCTGCAGTGCGGACAGAGCGAACAGTGCCAACGGGATGCAAGACGACAAAGGCGTCACGACGACACGTCATGTGATGGGTGGCACCAGAGTCCACGACCCAGGTGGCATCTGTGACACGGGTACAAGGGGCAGCGTGGCACTCGGTAACTGAACAGGCACGGCAGCGGGACGCTCGGCAGGCGATGCGGCATGACAAACAGCGGTGCGTACATGAGACGCATGCAACCAGGACACGTCATCAGGTCTGTCACGTGCACACGACTGGGCATGGAGACCACCACAGGTATCATCACGCAACGACACAGACAGGCCACAAGCTGTAGAACCCCCCGGCTCAGTCAACCCACTTGCACCTCCCTGAGATGAGCGTAGGGTGAGAAGCTGGTGCAGCTCGGCGATCAACCTGTCCCGGTCGGCGAGCGCATGATCGCGAGGGTCGGCGGGAGAGGCCGCTCTGGCATGAGGCTGCTCTAGGGCGGCTGCAGTGGTGGCGGCAGAGCGGGCGGTCGCACCGGATGTCTGGCGCATGCGCGCCTCGTGCACCTATTGCAGCCCGCGCGTGACTTTTGCCCAGTCTAATGGACGGCTCATCAGTCGTGTGCAGTCGGGGTAGCGATGGTCGCCTCCACTATTGAAGCACACGAAGCAGCGGCTCGTCGCGCTCCCGAAACCGCTGTTGCCACTGCTACTGCTGCCGCCGCTGCTGCTGGAGCGGCTGACACTGTTGGTGCTGGTGCCGCTGCTGGCCCCGCCGGTGGAGCCACCACCTGACGATTTGCGGCCCTTCTTCCCCTGAGCTGGAGCCGCTGTTGCTGTAGACGACGAAGAAGGGGATGCGGCAGCAACTGCAGCTGCAGCTGAAGCGGTGCTACGGCAAGCGCGGTTCGCGGCATCCATGGCGGCAACCTCGAGGAAGTGGAGGGTGGCCTAGCGCAGCAGGGTCCCGTCGCTCGCCATGTCGCGGAGCAGAGTCTGGTCGAAGTTGCTGAAGATGCACGCGTAGTCGGGGTGGATGCCGTAGAGGATGATGTGGAGGGCGGAGTACTACACAGGGGCATCGTCTCCCAGGTCCTCGTACAGCTGGATCGCCCGGCGCCAGTAGTCGGCTGCAGACTCCTGAGCAGTCTGGCAGAGGGAGTTGAAGTCGGCGAGGCGCTGGGACGTCAGAGCCAAGGGTGGCGCCCTCAAATGGACTGACAGTCAGTGCCCACACTGCGCAGGGGTTAGCTCCCGAGCCGGTCAGCGAATTGCCAAGGAACCGACTGAAGTCCTTGGTGAAGATCAGGGCGGCCTTCATCAGGCCAGAAGCGGCGCGGACCGCCATTTGTGTCTGGACGGGGTCAGACGCCTGGTAAGGAGTGAGGTAGTATTCGAGGACTCCCTCGCTCATGGCCCACATGCGGAAGCGTGGTTCCCAAGACTTGAAGTCGTTCCCAGTCCGGAAGACGGGTGGGTCCGACTCAAACCACTTGGGTGGCTTGACCGTCGGCTGGGCGACGACTGAAGCCACTGCGGGGCCGGGCATAGAGGAGGCAACTCCCTTACCAAGGCGGGCCCGCAGAGCCAGCTCCTCAAAGCTTAGAGGACGGCGAGATGAGCTCGGGACAGCATCGGTGCTGGAGCTCGTACCCTGGAGGGCGGCATTGGCCTCACGCGTGCGGCGGTGCGCCTCCAGGCGGATGAGGCATGCTCATAGTAGCTCTTCGTCGCCCTCCTTGCCAGAGTCGTAGAGGGTCTCCGCAGCCTCATCTGCATTGTCGCTGTGGGCGAGGTGGTCCTCGCTTGGGTCTGCAGACGGGTGCTGCTGTTGATGCTGGGCCTGCTGCTGTTGAGGCAGTATGCCCCTGATCAGGTCCTTCAGCTCAGCGACCTGCTTCGTCAAGGTGTCGCGGCTCTCTGCCTGTAGGTCAGCCAGTGCGCGTACTTGGCGCGCTAATGTCGTTGGGCTCGGCGGCCGCTGTTGCTGCTGCTGGTGTTGCGGCGGATGCTGCTGTCGCTGCTGCTGCTGCTTATGTGGCTGCTGCTGCTACCCCTGCTGCTGTTGCTGCTGCCGCTGTGGTGATGATGGCGGTGGCCGACGTTGGCCGCTGACGGTGCTGTCCTCGGCAGCTGCGTCGGTAGTGGCGTCGGAGGGGGTAAGCTTCGGCATGGCGGCTGGTCCCCCTCCCCTCCTTTTTTTTTGTGTTGTGGCGGAATGCCTTACCGCGAAACCTTACCTTTGCGAAACGCCTCCGCGGAATACCCTCCGCGGTACACCTCACCGTGGAAGTTCACCGCGGACTGCCGCGGATCGGCTCGGGGTGGACGCGATCACGGTGGCACGGAATGCGGCGGTGTGCCGCGAACAACCACCGCGGTCGCTCCGGTGTGGAACGCGGCGGGGTACCGTGAGCTTCCGGGACAGCGTGGTCAACGCGTTCCGCAACCGCCGCGGAGCGGTCGCGTCTGGCGATCGTGGATGTGCCGCGGAACTGCCGCCGACTCGCGACCGCGGAGCACCGGTGAGCAGCGCCGGCGTGTTCTGGAACCGCCACGGAGGTGCTGCGGTGGAACTTCGCCGATCCGCGGAACACCACGGATCTGCCGCGGCACCGTCACCGTGAGGTGACCGACTTCGGAACACCGAGTGCCACCGCGTCACCGTACGTGCGTTCTGATACGGCTGTGCAATTGACGCGTCCGTCGCGGAGGCCTCGTCACCGCAGAGCACCGTGGATTTTGCGCGGAACGGCCGCAGCTGTCGCGGAACGACCGCAGAACGGCTGCGGAGTTCTTAAAAAACGGTCGAAGTGGTGGTGGGCCCTCCCAGGGCCTCCCGCCGAGGCAGTGGGCACTGTTACTGCTGCTACTCAAGGCAAAGGCTGCGGTTGCTTATAGCTACCACGGTTGCTGCGCCTCTGCTACGCAGTTGTGCGAGCACTGGCTCGTCGCTCTGATACCATGAGAGACAGCTTCCTAGCACTGCTGTCGCTGGTGTGGCAGTACAAGCCAGCCAGCTAACTCACTAGCACACACAGGTGGAGGTGAGAATAGCAAGGGGTTGGCTAGGGACACAAACACAAGTGTCAGAAGCTGCAAATGTTGAAAGATGCAGAGAGAGATAACAACTGAGGTCTAGGCAGCCTAAATAGCGTCATGGACCTAGTGCACACACACGCGGCGCACAAGGGTGCTATTTTCTAGAAGGACAAAACAGTGGCAAAAATGCAGTTTTGGCCATAATTCCCTGCAGACACGTCAGAACGATGAGTCGTTCAAACCAGAACGGCCGCACCGATGAGATCTACGTCTTGATAGGCTGCACGCCTACGTGCTGTGACACAGCACGAATCTAAAAAATACGGAAGTCTTGTGGGCGCCCGTCGCCGCCGGCCGCCAGCCTTCTGCCACCGTCGCCAGTCTCAGGGATCTGTACGTGAACGGACATGAGCCGAGGGGTCACCGTAAGCTGTGTACGACACACACAACAACAGCGGCTTAGCCCCATTGCGAGTTGTTCGAGTGGGTGGGCCTGGTCAACCGCGGCTAAGAGCTCGTTGGTCACTCTCGTCACTTGTCTCTTGCTATCAACTCAAATGTTTGTTCCACCAACTTCTCACCCCATCCGTCGCCATGGCTACTGTGTGTGTCGAGCTTGCATGGTGGCGAGCGCGTGTTGGCTAGTTGCCACTACCTACTGGTATCAGAGCAGGAGGGATCACCCTCCGTTCCATCAATCCATGGTTGCTTGTGATGCGGTACACCCGACATCCGCGGTTGCGCGAGGGCCTCCGTGACTCTCGTGTTCGCATTTGCCACAACTCTGTCACCACACAGCCCAGCTGTCTCTCAGCCCCGCTGACCTGGACTCTTTGGCATTGCAACTTCTCCACTACGCAGTTCCGGAGCTTCACGTGCCACGGCAATCTTGCCTCGACCCGCCGTTCACAAGCAGCTCTGCAGCCACGCAGATCCATGGTCCTGCTACTCTGCATCAATGTGATGCCGAATCCCTCTCGACCCAGTTGTCCGCACCGCAGCAGCACCATGGCACAGTAGACCCGCATCTTCGCAACTCCGTAGCATTCCTAGGCCCTCTGGCCACAGCTCATTGCCTCTCTGCAGTCCCACGGCCCCGCAGATCTTGAGCTCCGGGTGACACTCCAACCCTACCTCGGCCTGCCATATCTCAAGTAGCTCCAGAGCTCCGCGGGCCTGCTGCTCAGATGCTCTGCAACACTTGGATGCCAACTCCTCTTGGGTCAAGTTTTCTGTTCTCTAGCAGCACCAGAGCACTGCAGACCCGCAGCTTCGCGACTCTGCACCATTGCTACAATGAGGCACTCTGACCACCACTCACTGTCTCTCAGCGTATCTTAGCAGCAGCCGCTTCCACGCCTTCACCTGCCACCCTGGCTTCACCAATGATCACGGAGTCTGCTTCTACCTCTCCAAGGGGCTTGCGTGAGCGTGTACGCCTCAACGAACTAATTGACCGCCATGAGGAGGAGGCAGACCGGGCCAGGTTTGAAGCGTGGTTGCGCCTCTGCCGCCGCCAGGACAGCCCAGGGTACCACCCCGACGAGGATTACAACACGGCGGACGACGAGGCACACAAGGACACTGCTGGGTACGCGGCCTACTGTCAGTTCGCCTCGGATGACTCGCCGACCGTGAAAAACTCGCCAACAACGGGACTGCCACGCGAGCAACGTCGCCCCTCGTCTCCGGTAAGATCTCCCGTTGCCCGTAGAACGCGTCGCCATAGTCAGTGTCCTGCTTAAGGTGCGGCAGCGTCAGCTGCACCAGCAGCTCCAGCAGTGCAAGCCGAGGCTACCTCGCGTCGCGCTGCATCTCCTGCTACATCTCGGGCTGTCGCTGTACCTCTCGGATCTCCTGACATCCTCACTGCTCTGGAAAGCAACACCTGTCTCCAGTGCTGCAATTTCTTCCACATTAGCTACTGCAGCGCATGCTATACGTGCACCTGCCAGCACTGCTGCCGGCAGGGTAGTTGAAACCTATACTGATGCAGCCATCAACCAGGGTCCGCTTGCAGCCGCTAAGTCAACATAACCATGCAAGTCGCAGCAACAACTAACTCGGTCACTACAACAGCAACCTCTGCCGCTACTGCTCTGTCGAGTACTGTTGTCTCCATCCAGACCTCCACCTCTCAGGTCTCCTCTGTAGATGCGTCTTCATCATTGAGCCATCAAGTCCACACCTTGATCACAGCTGCAACTGCTGTCTCCACCCTCACAGGCGCTGCCCTTGCTAGAGTCGCCTGCCTCATCGTCACCTCCTTGTCCTTAGTGGCCGTCATCGCTGCTTCTGTCGTGTCTACGCTGCCGCCATTGTTTTCCCTACGCCATTCCTTGCGTCGTTATCTTTGGTGAGCTTATAGCCTCCTCTTGCTTGGGAATCTTTCTCTCTTCCACCTTTTCTTTCCCTTGTGGTCGTGCTCTTGTATTCCACTCTCTCATTGCAGCTCCATCCTATCCAATGTTGCCCTCTCTTATTTCCCACGCCCACTGGGACAAGGGAAACGTTGCCAAAAAATTCTCTTGAATTCTCATACTCACCATGCCAGTCGACGACGATCAGTATGCTACACTACAGGAAGAGCCGTGCAAAGAGCGTGCTGCTCTTCAAGCAACTCTCATTGCCCAGCGCGTTGCAGAGGAAAAGCTGCACACAGAACAGGGTGATCAGGAGAAATTCTCCGATCACATTGCCGATCTTGTTCTCAATCGCTTGCAACCTGTATTATGCTCTACTCATGCTGCCTCTGCTACTGCTAACATTGTTGCTGCATTCTCTACCTCTCCCACTTCTGCATCCAACACCACTGGCTCTCTTCCTTCCAACTCCCTTGCTCCTGGTGTAGTGGCAGGCACTGCTGCAGCTAAAGCCCTTGCACAGCCCGCACAGCGCAATCCTGACTTTGATTCAGTAGCACAATATTTCACCTCTAAACTCTCTTTCGCTTCATGGGAGGTCCGTTTCAGTGCTTGGGCATAAGGTGAGCAGCTTTGGGAGTACAATCATGTGCCCAACACCTCTACTGACCCTCCTTTTGTGCCATCTGTCTCTGAGTCCGCTCGTGCTATCCGTGCTCTAATTTGCGCTGGGCACGATGATGTCACTAATGAGATAGGGTCGTACAACGCTGGCACTGCTTGCCGCACACCTGCTGATCCTGTTGGCGCCTATGCTCTCATTAAGCACCGCACAACTGTTACTGGGCAAACAGCACAAAGTGTCCTCACTGTGCAGTTCAACACACTCTCTATGTGTGCAGACGAGAGTTCGGATGCCTACTGGGCCCGCAACCTTCATCTTCTGAAAGACCTTGGCAAAGAAACTCCTGGCCAACTACCTGCTATCCTCTCCATTTTCAATGGCCTCATCCCTGAGCTGTCCAACATCTTTAGGGAGGTGAATGCCTCTGAACTCGAACGGCTTGCTGCCGAGCCTCTGCCTGCTGACTCTCCCCAGGCATCGGTGCTCTCTAGGAATTCATCTCCGAGCGCCTCATTGACTGGTGGAGCGTCCTTCAGAACAAACGAATTCACCGTGCAGCAGTTATAACCGCTACCACCACACTGCCCTCTACATCATCATCCTCTCCTTCCTCCTCCTCTTCCTCGTCCTCTGCCACATCTCTCCTCAACCAAGGTAGGGGGGGTGGTGGCCGTGGCCGTGGTAAGGGCAAGGGGACCAACAGCTCTGGCACTGGCGGCCAAGGCGGCCGTGGCAAGGGCAAAGGCACTGGCAGCACCTCTTCTGCCTTCTCCACTCCCAACACTGTTGCGTGCTGGAACTGTGGCTTTGTCGACCATTCAGCACCCAAGTGTCCGTCACCACTGGAAAACGAGCGCCTCGCATCCACCATGCGTGCCCATTGGACACGCTCCTCCAATGGGTCCGGGAGCGCCGCTCGTGCGACCGCCTCCCCTATCTCATCTGGTCGGGGCACCCCCGTCACCACTGAAGCCGCTGTCTATAGCACCGCTGCTGCTCCACCCCCATTCCCTTACCCATGGGGCTGGCCCCCGGGGTATGGCGGGCCAGTCTTCTACGGCCCCCCGTCTGGCGCCTACTCTCCTACCAGCTGGGCGTCTCCATCCTACCCGCCCCGTTGCCCGACCTCCAGGGTTGTCATCACTCCTGATCCGCCCGAAGATGCGCGTCAGTTGGACGTTGCGCTGTCCCACGCCGTTCACCAGCGCCACCTTCGTGATCAGGGAGGTGAGAGTGTAAGCTCTAGGTTAGAGCCTCTTGCATGTGTTGTTGATGGGGCGTTGCGTGGCTCTGCCTCCGGTCACGTTCTTGGTTGTCCTCCCGCCGATGTTTCATGGATTGAAGAGTGGCAGTCAGTGTGGTTGCCTCGCTGTCTTACTGCCTGTGGTCAGCGATTCTCTCTGCACGTCGCATTTTCTGCAGTCAGTCGTGACCCCTCCACTGTTGGTGCGTCGGGTGGCTTCTCGATTCTTGACTCACGTCCCACCCACCACATGACCTCGTCGCGCATATCCTTTGTCTCCCTGGGTCCTGTTGGTTATGTTTGCTTTGTTCGCAAGGAGTTGGTGTTGTGCGTTTCGTTGACCCTGGGAGGGAACAGTTTTTGCCAGATGTCGTGTACGTCCCATTGCTAGAGCTGAGTCTCCTCTATGTTACAACGCTCGACAACCAGGGCATGGACTTCTCGTCTAGTCGCAGCATTGCATCTGCCTCGCACCGCACGTCTGGCCGCATTGTCCCAGAAGGCACTCGCTGTGACCGTCTCTTCCGTGTTCCCACCTTCGTGCCCTCTCCTGCCACCGCTGCACATGTGCATGTTGCGTGCTCCCTCACACCTGCTCATGCATAGCTGCTGCATCGCCACCTGTGCCACATCCACACTGCTGCCATCGACAGTCTTCTTCGTGTGCTTCCCGCAGATAGCCTTGATGCTGCTACTTTCCTTTTTCGTTGTCCCCTTGACTGTCTGGACTGTGCTCAAGGAAAAATGCACCGGTCTCCTTTCTCCACCTCTGAATTTCGCACTTCTTGTCCTCTTGACCTGCTGCATGCTGATGTCATGGGCCCCCTCCCTCATGACTCTCTTGGGGGTGTCGGCCGTTACGTTCTTTGTCTCACAGATGACTTTTCTCGCATGCGAAGGGTCTTTGCACTCAAATAGAAGAGTGACGTTTTCTTTACTCTTGAGTCCTGGCTTCCCCAGGCTGAGGTCGCATGTAGTCGACGTCTTCGTGTCTTTTGTTGCGACCGTGGGGGTGAATTCATTAGTCCCACATCTCGTTTTCTCTCCCCTCGTGGTGTGACCGTCGAAACCACAGCTCCCTACACACCTCAGCAAAACGGTGTGTCCGAGCGCTGGAACCAAACACTTGTCGACGGTGTGCGTACCCTTCTCAGTGCCTTTGACCTTCCTCCCTGCCCCTTGGGGTTGCCTCCAGGGTTTAGAAGGCCTGTCTTCTATTGTCTTACTTCTTGCTCCTATTGTCCACCTGCCTAGGCCTCACCAGACGACTCTCATTGGCGCCGGTCGTCCAACATCATCATCACACCTGACACGCCTGAGGACGTCCGCGAGTTGGATGCAGCACTCTCCCATGTCATCTACCAGCGTCACCTCTGTGATCAGGGAGGTAAGAGTGTACATTCAGGCTTGGAGTCACTTATATGTGAGGTGGACTTGGCTCTTTGTGGTTTCGCATTGAGCTGCGTCCAGGGATACCCTACTGCCTGGTGATTTCGTTCATCTGGCAGTCGTAAATTTAGAAATCTTTAATTTCATTGTCGGGTTTATATCATCCCGCTTTCTTTGAATTCGTCGAAAGTGTGCAAGTGCTCCTTTAAATTCGACGACCAGTCCTGGTCAATTTTGCGATTCGGCGAACAAGTGTGTCCGCTCGTCTGAATCTCAACAGCCGTGTCAGGCTTTCGTGCGCGTTGCTGAGATGACAGCGATGCGACGTGCTGGAACTCGCTCCAATAGCCAATCACGGCAGTCACGTCAGTGACAACGCGGTAAACACAGCCTCGGTGAGTGAAATGAAGCCAGATTCGAACGTCGCACTTAGGAGCGATTATGTTCCTACACGAAGGAGCGACCACGATGCGAACAAGACAGGTTGGTTAATATATCCCGAAAACAAAATATGAGTAATGCCTCTTTGAATTCGATCATGCAGTGTGATAATTATTTTGATGCCTGGATTAATTCGACAAAACGTCAAATTCGGCGAGATTCGGCCACAAAGAAAATAGTTAAAATCGAAATCACCAGGCAGTAGGGTATCTTCTTAGTGATGTTTCGTAGAATGAGGACTGGCAGTCTGTTTGATTGTCCTATTCTTTTACTGCATGTGGTCAACAGCTCCCGCCGCATCCCTTCATAGTTGCTGTCAGCCGTATTTTCTTATCCGTATGCCTTTTGGGTGGTTTCTGGATCCTTGAATCCATTGCCATTCACCACATGATGTCCGCCTGTGCCTTGTTTGTCTCTCTGGGTCCCATCGGTTCTGTTGGATCTGTCCGTACCAGTTTCAGCCAACTTCTCCTAGTTCAGGGTGTCAAAGTTTTCAGGAATGTTAGGCTGGAAGGGGAGTTGTTCTTGGCAGGATTACTATATGTGCCCTCTCGTGAGCTGAGTCTGTTCTCTGCTATGAACCTAGATGACCAGGGCATGGAATTCTTCTCTAGACATGGCATTACATCTGTGTCACATCGCACCACTGGTTATATCTTGCTTCACTGCATATGTTGTGATCGTCTATCCCACATTCCCTCCTTTGCGCTTGCCTGTGACACAACTGCCCTTGTCCATGTTGCGCACTCTCTCTCCCTTGCACACGCGTACTTATTGTATCATCAACTCTGCCACATTCACACTACCGCCACTGACAGGTTGCTTTGTCATTAGCCTGCACATGGCCTTGATGCATCCACCTTCTCTGTGCCTTGTTCTATTGACTGTATTGAATGTGCTAAGTGCACGATGCATTGATCTCCATTCTCCACTTTTGATACTTGCACCGTCCATCCCCTTGACCTGTTACATGCCAATGTCATGGGTCCTTTTTCTCACGATGCTTTGGGGAGGGGTTGGTCGTTACATCCCTAGTCTCACTAATGACTTTACCCGCATGCACTGGGTCTTTCTCCTCTGGAAAATAAATGATGTGTGCTCTATGCTTGAATCTTGGCTTCTCAATGCTCAGCTCGCCTGTGGTCACCGTCTGCGTGCTTTTATGGTCATGGTGGCAAATTTATGGGCCCCACTGCTTGCTTCTTCTCTTCTCACGGAGTGTTATGGAGCCGTTGGCTTCTCACACCTCAACAAAACGGATTTTCGGAATGCTGGAACGCGTCCATTTTTTACAGTGCCTGCACTCTCCTCAATGCCTCTAAGCTGCAACCCCTCTTCTCTTTTGAGGCCACGTCTTACATGACGTGGGTCTGGAACTGTGGTCCTCATGATCCAATTCCCCTTCATATCATCCCCACCAAGCACTGGTTTGGTCACCAAGTAGAATTTCATCGCGCTTGTGTCTAGGACTCTGTCATTACTGTTTGGCTCCCAGAGGACCTTTGGGTTGGAGGGCTCAGCTCCCATGCACGTCTTTGCACATTTCTTGGTGTCTCTGCCATGTCCAAGGCCTGGTACTTTTGGGACACTGACCGGTAACAAATAATCAAATCCCAGAACGATCTATACTTTGAAAAATCTTCCATCACAACTTGTCTTGGGTCGCTCCACCCTCGTCTCGGTCCTCGCTTTGTTGGGTTGGAAGGGGGTGGTACTTTCTCAGCCTCTAGTCTTGGGAGCACTTCTTCTTCTTCTGTAAGCACGGATCTCCTTGCTGGTTCACCTCCTTCTTCCCAGCTGTCCTCGGTCCTTTCTCCTGGAAGTGAGTCTCCTAATCTGTCCTCACTATCTAGCACACTAACTGCCTCCTCCTCTGAGTCTTCGCCAGTCTCTGCGTCCTCTGCACCCTCATTATGTGAGTCAGTGTCTGCACCCGCCAGTGTCCTCATACAATCTCCATCGCATTCCACTCCTGGCTCACCTCCTATTTGTGCGTTACAGACCATGGCATCTTTTGATACCCTAGAGCCACGTCTTGAGTCTTAGATTCCTATTGTCGGCCCAAAGCCATACTCACGCAGAGAGAGGCTTTTCTCTCTTTCTCTCAGTCCTATCAGCCCTCTTAGTGCGACACATGCTCCAATGTAGCATCTTCTACGGTTGGTACTTCGGCCAAACCCACTTGTCTGGATGCCTTCGGCCTTACTGTGAGTGTTGTCCATCCCAGCTCTGGAGTGGGGTACTCATTTGTTTCTCGTGAGTTTCATAGTGCGCTCGAGACCTCTGTTGCAGTGTACGTCATTA
>SZWC01007455.1:34327-46100 GCA_023375785.1 Penium margaritaceum
ACCTGGCTTGGCTGACATCCTAAGTGTCAGCCGCCTGACTGACAAGGGGTACGAGGTGCTCTTCAGGAGAAGAGGGGCAGTCGTGCGGAAGGACGGTGGCGGCGCGACCGTGCTGGAGGCTAAGCGCGAGGGAGGCCTCTACATCGTGGAGACCAAGGTGATCCCCGCGGCGAAAGATTCAGCAGATTCGCAGGAACGCACCGTCAACCTGGCCAAAGGAGGGGGAGCTGATCTGGAGCTCTGGCACCGACGACTGGGGCATTCCTCACCCGCAGTCGTGAAGGAGATGGCGAAGCGCGAGCTGGTATGCAGCCTCGTCATCGACGGTGCGGAAGAGGCAACAGATGCAGCAATGCACAAAAAGTGCGAGCCTTGCATTTTGGGCCAGGCACGGCGCAAACCGTTCAACGAGAACGTGAATCGCGCCTCGGACCTGCTAGAGGTCGTGCACAGCGACGTGTGCGGACCATTCAGGACGGCGTAAAAAAGCGACGCGCGTTACTTCGTCACCTTCATTGATGACTACAGTAGAAAACTCTTCGTATACTTCATGAAGTGGAAAGGCGAGGTCCTGGACCGGCTGAAGGAGTATGTCGCCGCAGTGGAGAGGCAGACTGGCCGGAAGGTCAGAGCGCTACGCAGCGACAACGGCGGAGAGTATGTGGGCTGTAGTGGGTGGATGAAGCAGCAGGGCATAGAATGACAACAAACTATGCCATATTCGCCTCAGTCAAATGGCGTGGCGGAGCGGGCGAACCAGACGCTGCTAAACATGGTACAGACCATGTTGGTGGATGCGGAATTGCCGCGAAGCTTATGGGCGGAAGCTGTGCGTACGGCGAGCTATGCCATCAACCTCACTCCTACAACGGTGCTGAAGGGGAAGAGCGGCTGGAAGACGCCGCAGGAGGTTTGGAGCGGGCGCAAGCCAAGTGTGGCACACCTGAAAGTGTTCGGGTGCAAGGCGCACGCGGTGGTGCAGGCTGTGCAGAGGCGCGACAGCAAGCTGGAGCCGCGGGCAAATTCGTATCTCTTCCTTGGCTATGAGAGCGTGCATAAGGCGTACAGGCTCTACGTCATGCGCAAGGGGGAGGTAATCCGCAGCCGAGACGTCGAGTTTGACGAGCAGCAGAGCTACATCAGCAGTAACGACGTGGACGTGGTGGACTCCCCAAAGACGGGGGAGTGGTTCCAGCTCCTTGACTATGAGAAGGAGCCGGCGGACGCCGAAGTTGAGGATGCGGCATCAGAGCGCGATGGTGCACCAGCAGTGGCAGCCGAAGCGGAGGACTCTGATTATGATCAAACTGATGAGGAGATCCACCGGAAGGATCCTTCGGATGAGGCACCAAGGGTGCCAAGGCACGCACTCCCAGCAGAGTGTGCAACGGGCGTTGGTGGAAAATCCACTGGACGCGCCGTCCGTCCGGGCGATGTTTCGCCGGAGCGGGAGAGATCCTCGGGGAGCCGTCCGGTCGATGATGAACCGGAGCATGCTGAGTCGGAGGGATCGCAGCAGAGTGACGATGCGCCACCAAAATTACCGCGCCGCAGCGGGAGGCAGCGAAAAGCGGGGAAGCGCTTCGACGCAAGCACCGGTCGATGGATTGGCATGACACGGTGCATGCTGGCTGCATCAACGGAGCCGACTACCATGCGAGAGGCGCTTGTGCGGCCTGAGAGGGATCAATGGGACGCAACCATCAAATCTGAGCTGGCGTCCATCACGGAAAATGATCCATGGAAGCTGGTTGACAGGCCGAAAGATGCCAAGGTCATCGGCTCAAAGTGGGTCTTCAAGACCAAGCTCACAAAGGAAGGTGTGGTTGACAAGTACAAGGCGCGGCTGGTGGCGAAAGGGTACGCACAACGTAAGGGGGAGCACTACGATGAGACGTTTGCTCCTGTCGCCAAGTTCACAAGCATCCGGGCGATCCTTGCGGTGGTGGCCGCGAAGGACATGGAGCTCCACCAAATGGATGTAAAGACAGCCTTCCTCAACGGCATCATAGACAAAGAGATCTACATGGAGGTGTCGGAGGGGGTGGAGGCGCCGGAGGGCAAGGTGTGTAAGCTGCGGAAGTCCTTGTATGGGCTAAAACAGTCGCCCAGATGCTGGTACCAACAGATGGACAGCTTCATGGCACAACTCGGCTTCAAGCGCTGTGAATCGGATCACAGCGTGTATGTGCGGCACGGCAAACAGCTCCATCAGATCGTCGTACTCTACGTGGACGACCTGATTTTGTACTCGACGGATCTGCCGAGCCTACAGCGGCTGAAAGAGCAGCTGAGCAGCAGATTCTAGATGTCGGACATGGGGGAGCTGGAGTACTACCTCGGGGTGAGCATTACGTGGAACCGGAGGACGCGCACGCTTGAGCTTGGGCAGGCCAAATATGTGGCCGAGGTGCTGAAGCGGTACGGCATGGACTGCAAACCAGTTGGCAGTCTGGTCTCCACGACCTGTGAACTGAGTGTGGCAATGCGCCGCAGAAAAAAGAAGAGGGGGAGGATATGGCAAGGGTGCCCTACCAATCGGCGGTGGGTAGCCTCATGTACGCCATGGTGGCGACTCGACCAGACCTGGCCTACGGGGTGGGCCAAGTGAGCAGGTACGTGGCCGATCCAGGGCCACTACACTGGCAGACGGTCAAGCGCATCCTCCGCTACCTGCAAGCGACGCGGTATGCGTGCTTGAGGTTCGACGGCAAGGGGCGGGCGGACCCTTTGCGTCTGGTCTGCTACACGGATGCAGACTACGCTGGCGATGTGGACAAGCGAAAGTCCACATCCGGCTACGTGTTCTTCCTCGCTGGTGCAGCGGTCTCGTGGTGCAGCAGAAAGCAAGACTGCGTCACCACCTCCACAGTAGAAGCAGAGTACATCGCGCTGGCCGAGGCGGTCAAGGAGGCGGTGTGGCTCCGCAGGTTGCTAGGGAAGCTGGGCGTGCCGAAGCAGGAGCCTACGGTGGTACAAGAGGACAACACCGGCTCAATCTCGCTGACCAACAACCCGACGCAACACAGGAGGACGAAGCACATTGACGTGCGTTATCATTACGCACGGGACATGGTTGAAAAGGGGCAGGTGGTGCTGCAACATTGCAGCACGCACAACATGCTTGCGGATTGCTTGTCCAAAGCGCAACCCGTGGACCGGCACGCATTGAGCGTGGCCGGACTTGGGATGACCAGCTATGATGGGCTGGAGGGCGCAGCGGAAGATGAGTGAGAGCAAGGCAGGAGCAGCGGGCATGGCAGGTGCAAGGGGGAGAATGTTGTAGATTTGCCCCTCTGCATGCCCAAGTGCGGCGCCGGGAGGCGCCGACGAGCCGCCAGAGAGAGGAAATTCCTCGTCGACGGATCTGGTGACTCAATGATTGCTCGGATTCTAAAATGAAGGATTGCCCCTGAAATTTGACGAGTTGCTGAATCTGGTGGAAGTTGTTTCACCAGAATCGGACTAGTAACGAGGGAGATATGGGCTTCCAAAGTTGGGATGTGCGCGGCGGTTCTGGGAGCCGGCCGCGGTTCGACTTCCGGTGAATAATCGGCCGGAACGAGTAACAAAACGCCATCTGGGGATTTTGCTCCGGAAGATCTGCCGAGGCGTCCGGTGGATGATCCGCCGGATTTGAGGAGTGTAGTTTGTTACTGAGGGACTTCGCCAAAATCCTGGCTCGGAGTCCGAAACTCAGTACTACAGTTTGTTACTCGGGGACTTGGTCAAAATTCCGACTAGAGGTCCGCGAACAGGTTTCGACCCACATCAATCCCCATCACCAAACTCGATGATTAACTCATCGAAACAGACCCCAAAGGCGCGAGGGGCGCCGCCACTATGCGTAGGGACATCTGCGCCTCCGGAATGACGTTTTGATGGGTCCTTGATGTGTGAGGGCGCCTCGGCGGGCGACGTGGTGCGCGTCGCCGACAGAGCGGCTGATTTGGGGTGCTGCGCTCTGGATGACGTAGCGGGAGCTACGGTGATCCGAATTGCGCACGGTTTGGTGCGTTGGAGAGCTCATGACTAGCCCTACAAATGTTTAGATCATGTCCATGTTAAAAAACTAATTCAAAATCGCGTTCTTCCCTTCGCAAATGTGACTATGTCACAACTGTCTTCCACTTCCATAAACATAGCGTGAGGCGACCAGAAAGCTCACGCTTAGACTCAGAACCACCTGCACAAAACTCAGCCGTGAGCGCGGAGGACCCGTCGGGCCACATTAGAACTACACCCCGGTTTCTGACAGTAATCACCCCCATTGTCACTTCAGAGCATCTTCACCTTCTTGGAAGTTTGCTGCTCTACCATGGTGGCGAACTCCAGGAGCTTCTCCTTGACCTCTCCCTTTGTTTTGAGGAAGTAGATCCACAACTTGCGGCTGTGTTCATCCATGAAGGCCAGGATGTACTTTCTTCCTCCGTTAGAAGTTGTGCGAAAGGATCCGCACAAGTCACTATGGATCAGGTCCAAGACATTCTCCGCTCGTTGACCTCCTCTTCCAAACGACTTCTTCTTTGCCTTTTCTTGGAGTCATGGTTCACAGAATGTACACGCTTCTTCATGCTTCATGGTGCACCATTCCATTCTGCGGACTACCTCTTGCTCCTGTATCATCTACAGCGTTCTGTTGGCCACGTGGCCAAATCGTCGGTGCCACAACTGAGCGTCGGTGTCCTTAGTTGATGTGGCGGCCGCAACGATCGCCGGTGGTGCATCTTTTGGCTTCGGTGCCACTGTCTTGCTGGCACATGACAGTCCCTCATCCGACGTCTTGGTGACTTTGATTTGAAACACATAGAGGCCGTCAACTCTTGGAACTTGAAGCATGAGGTCGTCTTTTGTTGTCCTCATTTTTTAGGGCTACGGCTTCTTTGTTGGTGAACACCACTGTCATGTTATTGTTGGTGATTTAAGAGACCAACAACAGGTTTGCTACAAAGGAGGGCATGTACACCACCTTTTGAAGATTGACCTCCTTCTCGGCACCACTCACATTGAACGTGATCACCTTGTCCCCTTTGTCCATGGCTTGGACGATGCCGCCGTTTGCACACTTGATGCGCATGTTGAATTCGGCCATGGAGACAAATCCACCCTTCTCTTTTGAGGAATGGTGGTTGGTGCTCAAGTCAAGGGCGAATGCCCCTGGCCTAAGGAGCGCTTTCCCCTTCATGGACAACCCTTCAGCCATCATGTTAGTAACCTCCTTCTCCTTCCCACCTTTGTTCCCGCCTTCTTTCCTAGGACTATGACAGTCCCTAGCCAAGTGCCCAGCCTTGCTACAGTTGTGACAGTTGCCGGGCTTCTTGGAGCTCTTCCCGCCACCATTGCCTTTCTCTCCACCGCCACCGCTTCTGCTGTTTCCTTGACTAGAGCGAGAACTTACACCTTGTCCACCGAAGCGAGAGGCATATGATGAAATGTTTACCTCACTGCCACTGCGTCGCATATACTCGTTGTGGACGTGTTCGGCGACAACCTCATACGTTAGATCTGTCTCCTTCCAACCGCCAAATACAGTGATCAAGGACCCCCAGCTTTCTGGCAGTTCCATCAAAAGGATCATGGCACGCATGTTGGAGTCGAGATTCCATTCCATTTGCTGGACCTCTTGAAGCACGTTGTTGAATGATTACTAAAATGCGGGTATCGATTCTCCTTCGCTCATCCTCATCGACATCAACCTTTGGAAGATGAAGAGTTGGTTTGCTAGGGTGTTTGATTGATGCACGCATGAGAGTTTTGCGTAGGCCTCGGCAGCTGACGTGCATCCTTTGATGTGGGAGTGTTGAGTCTCGTTGATGGGCGTCACAAGTATGGCGAGAGCCATGTTGTTCTTTGTTATCCATGTTCCAAGGTCAGCCGCATGCGTGGTCACTGTCGCATCGACAGATGCTGTCTCGGTTACTTTTTGGATGTTGAGGTAGCCACACACGTTCATGACAATCTCAAACTGCCATTCCTACAAGGGAAATTCTGTCCCCGTGAATTTGGACATACCCGCCTCAAGGTGGGCTTGAGACGGATCCGCCATTTTTTTGCAGTTGCTCGTCTTCTCTGCTTCACTACTGCTTTGCTTCGTTGAGGCCGATGAGGCTCATGAGGTTGTTGACTGTGACCGTTGTCAAAGGTGCACTTGGTTCCGTTGTATACCCCTCCTGTCGATGGTCGCCTAAGGTGATGGTGCCGTCGTGAGGAAAACGGATTCGGGATCGTACCACCTTCTAAAAGGGTAGAGATTTATCTCGTTGAAGCTTGAGGGTCTTTTCCAACATGGACAGAGCTATTCCTCGTCCCCTAGTCTGCCACGTGCCCGCACCCTACCTGAAGAAGCCGATGGAGCTGATGGAGCAGATTGGAGCCGTCTGATCTTCATGTCCCTGTTGTACCTGTGTGTCCTGCAAGACCACGCGCGAGTCGGTCTTGGAAGCGTGCCTTAGAACCAGAAGTGTGGACCCTTTGTCAATGCGCCGGATAGCAACGGTCTAGAAAACGGGTCCCGACATGGGAGGCCGCCAACCGCTCTTGGTATTTTAACAAAGATAACATATCACCCTCGAACAAGGGATCCACACTTTAGGTTTGTTCGGTTTGCAACCTTACGAAGTCTGCATGAAGATCTTTAGTATCTACCCTTGGTTGGACACTCTGTGAGGAGTCTCAAAGGCAAGAACTACGAATGGATGCATGCAAGGTACAGACTTTTGAACTTGCAGAGTTTTGCTAATGCTTCTGTTTGCAGTGGCTCCACAGGAGCCAACCTCAGCCTACAGTCCTACTTGACGCATCCTAAGACCGCCCAGTGTCATCCTCAAGGCAGACTTTAGTAAGATTCGGAGAAGCTTCCTGTCCCATTCTTGGCCACAAAGAAAAATATGGCCGACGCGGGGTTTGAGTCCGCGACCCATGAGCTCCGGCGCCTGTCCCAACTAGGCCACAATGTTGTGTTTCCTATGATGATCTCCAGTGGACATACCCATTATGGGCATTGCATTCCCAGCCTATCTCAGAACAGTCCAAGGGGACATACTCCATAGAGCAGTGCATGCCTTGTCTTTGTGTGCAACTAGCCAGCTCGGTAGTGGATAAGGTGCATACCATTCAACACCATCATGATCTGCTATGCGGCACGTGCTCTCTTTGTCACAGCGGATTGTGATGTAGCGGATGGGTTGGCGTAGCTGTTGCATGAGACGACACAACCATATTCTTTCACAAACCCCAACCTCCAATGCAACATACGTAGCCTCAGGTGAGCTACACACTGTGCAACCCTACTTGCCACTCTTCCAAGAGAGAGCTGTACCCGGACAACAAAGGTATAGCCAGACCAGCTACACGCATCACAATCATGGGCCTAATTGCCATCAGTCTATCCTTGAACAACTACAAACAGCTACGTGCGAAAGCACAAGCGTAGGCATGGGATAGACACAACATACCAAAGAATGCATAGTGCAGCTTCCAGATGCAGCTGGCATGGATGATGTGAGAAATGCAAATAGAAATTCATAGCAAAGACATCATTTGTGTACATCGTGCTCCCAAGGAACATAAGGGAGCCAATGACTCAGAGGTACATCGTGACATTGACAGGCTCTCCCAGCAAAGCTGGGTCTCTAGATGTGAGAAGCCTCTGCCTAGTAGGAGTCACATGTGTGGATGCATAGGAGACTGTGGACGACAGGTCACCAAAATGGTCCTCTAGCGTCCTGATGCACATGAAGTGTGCGACACTGGAGATCATGCTCAATCTCCAATTTCAAGAAGACACAAGTTGGACCAAGATCCTCCATTTTATACATAGACTAGAGGAGATCCTTCATAGCCCAGAAAACCTGAGCATCAAGGGATGCAACCAAGAGGTCGTATACATAGACCAGGAGAGCAAAGAAGGGTGTATAGGAAGCACTCATGAATTGAGTTGGGTCACCTAAATTGCAATGATATCCTCCTCACTCCAAGGTAGCGGAGATGGAAAGGTTCCAACAACATGGCAATTGTTTTAGCCCTTTTGGAGGTACCAGAACCTTTCTATACCGTCCTCAAACCCTAGAGGCTAGACGTGATTGATATCTTCTTTCATACTACTTTGTAAAAAAGGCATTGTCCACGTCTATCTGTTGGAGCTCCCAATCATGCTGAGCCACCAGAATCAACAAGGCCTTTTCCGTTGTGTTCTTTCCAACAGGTGCAAAGGTGGCATCAAAGTCCACACGCGGCACTTGGGAGAATCCCTTGGCCATGAGACGGACCTTGTATGGTTCCATATAGCCATTGGACCTCTCTTGCCTCTGAAACATCCAACATGCTAATGTGGCCTTACAACTAAGTGGGAACTTCACCTTCTTATTAACTCCATGTCCCTCGATTGTAGTGAGCTCATCATGCACAAGTTGCTTCCAGAGTGCTGCACTTGTAGCGGAGTGTGCTTGTTGCATAGTGGTTGGTCTGAACACACGTGCCGTGGTGTCAATCGCAATGAGTGTGGTGGTGGCTGAGGGATATGGTAGAGACCAAATAGACTCAACTACCGTAATGGCTTGTTGAAACTCATAAGTGATGAGAGAATATCCAATCGCCTTGTTAGGCTGCACCACAACCGCCGCCAGGCCAAGAGCGTCACCACCAAAGGAAGGACTAGGCTATATGCGGCCAAAGACACCACCATGATCTGGATAGGCTGACCGNTACAACTAAGTGGGAACTTCACCTTCTTATTAACTCCATGTCCCTCGATTGTAGTGAGCTCATCATGCACAAGTTGCTTCCAGAGTGCTGCACTTGTAGCGGAGTGTGCTTGTTGCATAGTGGTTGGTCTGAACACACGTGCCGTGGTGTCAATCACAATGAGTGTGGTGGTGGCTGAGGGATATGGTAGAGACCAAATAGACTCAACTACCGTAATGGCTTGTTGAAACTCATAAGTGATGAGAGAATATCCAATCGCCTTGTTAGGCTGCACCACAACCGCCGCCAGGCCAAGAGCGTCACCACCAAAGGAAGGACTAGGCTATATGCGGCCAAAGACACCACCATGATCTGGATAGGCTGACCGCACAGGCCCAGAGGAGCCAGCAAAGGTAGTACAATTGACAGACAAGGCATAGTGAGGCACAAGCTGCAAGGGTCTCAGACGACCTCTAGGTACGTGAATGAACGGCAACAAGATAGAGGGCTGTGACAATGTGACTAGGTTCAGTGCAGATGGGACCACAATCAGTGATACACGTGATGGTGCTGGCACCCAGAGCGATGCAACAAGAGACAAAGTAGGTAACGATGATGCTGATGTGACTGGAGATGTTATGGATGACGTAGGTGTCAATACAGATGTAGGATGAGGTGAAGTAGGTCACAAAAAAGATGGGATAGAAGATGATATAGGTGATGATGTAGATGCGATACGTGATGACGTAGGCAATGACTTAGATGTGATAGGAGATGACGCAGGTGACGAGGCATATGGGAACAGGAGATGACGTAGGTATTGACACAGATGGGATCGGAGAAGACGTAGGTGATGATGTAGATATGGGATACGGAGTGCAGTCTCTATCAAAGGACACTTCATAGATACGAACCTCCCTCTATGAGAGAGGGACAAAAACAACAAGACAAAATGGGCAATGTCACGTGAGAAATTCCTCTCAAAGAAGAGATAACTGTGAGACAATCTGACTTTGCTCAGGGTCCCTGAAACACCAGGCCTTGGACTAAGAGAAACACTAATGAAAGGACATACACGCCCTCAAGGAGACGGCTTGCCATCGTGTCGGTCCCAAAGGAGCCAAACGCAGTTGACAATAATGCCCCAAACACGAGCGAGGCAAAGGTTAGCACGAAGAACATACCATCGTTTGAACAGTGTGACATGCCGAGGCAGCGGACCATGGTTCCAAATCCACGTCATCTAGGATATGACCTCAAAGATTATAAATCGAGAGAGGCCAAACTCAACAAGAAGGATACAAATACTCTAAAGGAGACTACTCTTCCAACGTTCTGAAACTCCATCTTACTATGGTGTGTACAGTGTAGAGAGCTCCAAATGCACCCAGTGAGACTCAAGGAGGCGGGGTGTGGGGCCCATGAACCTTCCACCACGATCAAAGAAAAATACGAACAACTTACCCTGGGAAGGACGCTCAGCCTTGACAAGGCAAGAATCAACTGTGGGTTTGACATCGCCTGTTTAGCGAAGGGAAAAGTTCCAGCAAAAGCGAGAGAAGTAATTTGAAAGACACAAGACGTATTGTCCAACACCCCAAGAAACTCATCAGGGAGAGAATCCATGACGTCTGCATGGACAAGGGCAAGGGGATGTAGCGTGCGGGATTAAGATGATGGGAAGGACGGGAGATGAAGCTTGCCTTGTATACAATTAAGGCCGTCAGCAGTGCAGGGCATAAGGGATGTGGTAGGGTAAAGACCAATGGCAGGCTGATGACGAAACAGGCTATGGATGGCGGCTTTATGCACATGACATAGGCTGTAATGGAGCAAACATGTGTGTGCAAGGGAAAGCGAGGGAGCAACATGCACATGCATTGTGGTAGTGGCGGTGGATGATGGTGCAAACAAGGACACACGATACTTGTCACGACACAGACCACAAATAACAAGATGGCCACACGACTGCAGCGACAAAGCGCTGACAACAAGCTTACCCCTAGCGTAGGTACAAAGAGGACATCAGGCAAGAAGAAATCACCCGATGGACCAACAAAATGCACAAAACCATCACCGTAGACTGGCAACGTCTGGCCATGACCATTGTGGATGAAGCGTTTGTCACCAACAAGTCCCAACATGAAAAACGTGACACGAGACGACGTCATGTGATGAGTGGCTCCAGAGTCGATCTTGAAGCCACTCGACACACAAGACAGGACAGGCACATGACACAAGGCGACACTGCAAGCAAGTCCAGGAGGGCGTTTAGCACATCGAGAAGTCACAACAAGGAGACGAGAACAACTGCCAATGCTCAATCCGATCCACAGGCAACAAAGCCGTGCTAGACGACGTGTCCCAAAGGGCTCCATCCGACAAACAACGATGACCTCGAAACTCGTCAGCCAATTGTATACGTGAGGGGACATCGGAAGGCCGAGACTGGAGGAGGGCAGCAAAAGCTGGAGAAGACGTGCCCGAACCAAGACGCGATGCGGCAGGAGATGCGCAAATGCCTGAAGAGATACGTAGAGAATAGGTGGGTTAAGCTACCGACTACAATCATGTTGGAGGGGCACAGGAAGGAGAGGACGGTCCGTAGATGGTGGGGTAGAACAATAGAAGCATCCATCACCCACCTTGGATGAGGTAGAAAGACTGTCAAGGATGTCGGCGCGGGTACTAGAACAACCGACGATATGACAAAGGAGGTCGCCCTGTGCACGAGGCCAGACTCCCATGTTTAAGGACCTTGACAGAAAGGAAGGGAGAGGAAAGAGAATAAAAGGGCAAGACCTGAGATAGGTCCGTGAGAACTGGTCTCCTTGTGGCACTCGGGTCCGGGTCTTGACAAGATCGAATGGGTGAAAAATAAGAAGGAATAAAATGGAAAAACCAGTAAACTAATGTTGGACAAAGGCTCACTCGGGTTCACCCAAAGTGTCAGTTGAGGCGCCAGGGATGGCTAAGCTAAACCCCGGTGACGCGCGACCGGCACCACGTGGATCGAGCGGGGGTCCATGGCATATGGGTTGTTGGACGCGATGGCTTGAGGGTAGAAGATCCTCACGCACCGTGGTTTTGT
>SZWC01007455.1:73683-100379 GCA_023375785.1 Penium margaritaceum
CTCTCTCTCTCTCTCTCTCTCTCTCTCTCTCTCTCTCTCTCTCTCTCTCTCTCTCTCTCTCTACATTACTAAGCTATTGGAGCTTATGAGACTTTGCGCGTCTCCGTAGATTTACTCTTGTTGTTTCTTGCACCTGCTTGCTTGCTAGTGCGCCAGCTGACTGGACAGTGTCGCCACGTCAGTAGCAGCAAGGTTAGGAAGCTTCCTAGCAGTTTCTCATGGTATTAGAGTAGCGAGACCTCTCTCATTGAGCTGTGCTGCAGAGACGTAGCACCAGCAGCAGCAGGGAGCATCACCGCCGCCGCCGTATCATGGGACTCATTGCAGCCGTTTGGAGCAGCGACATCACAAAAAAATTCCCACCACTACAGCGGGTGAGCTGCGGCAGTTTCCAGCTCCAGCAGCCACGCCAAATAGCAGCAGCAGTACCGGGTGGCAGCAGCAGCCGTGTCTGGCTGTCCATCTCTATGAAAAAGAAGGAAGAAAAAAACAAGAGGTAGGTGTTGGACGCAAAGAGTGCATAGGGTTACATAGTAACCGAGCCGAAGTATTTGTATGATTATGCCTTAAGAGAGAACAAATAATTGCGCACGGTCTGGACCACATAATTGAAGGAGAGCAATGAGACTATAGTATAATGGTACATTGTCCGTAGTTTGTGGTTTAGAAAACTACGGGAATACCAAAAAGTAGTCCTCACCTCATTTCATTGAAACATACTGACAAAGAGTTACAATGCAATAAGGGAAAACACCTGTTGTACTTTCGACTCTGTAGATGGCAGTTCCACCTGTTTTTCTTTCTTTCTTTGTGTGTCAAGAATGAAATCACATTCACCTAGACCTGAAACATATGTTTTTAATGGACAATTATGTAAAAGAATAAACCAAAACATTGAACGAGAACCCTAAAAAGAATTTCTTCTTATTTTTTAATGAATCTGGAAAAATAGATAAAAAAGAACGAAGGAACATGATTTTTTATACTAGTTTGACACGTTTCTTATGGAAAACACAAACACAATATGATCTCTGTCCACTTTCAATGAAAATTGATTTTTCCCGTGTTATGAAAAATATCATAGCACTTTATAAGCCAATTTCGCATAATTTCCCTTGTTTTATGACAATGGCAGATTTCCTTGTGTTGTTCTTGTGATTTGACCTTGTTTGAGCCCGGATTCACAAGGCTCACTAGCTGGCCTTGACAACCAGTTCCGTGAAACCGGAATGGTGGTGGCTGAGGAGGAGTGACAGAGGGAGAAAACAACATGAAATTCTGCAAAACAAATCCTCCGTCAACTTCTCTGACCAATCAAGATTTTTTTTTTCTGCAGTAGAAAGCGATTGTAAAAGGGTTACTATGCAACCCAAACAAAAAAAACAGCTCACAGCAGCGGTTGCAAGCAGTGGCAACAGCAGGTCGCAGCAGCCGCGGCGTGAGCAGCCGCGGGCAGCAACAGCAGCACAGCAGCGGCGGCAGAAGGAGCAACAACAATGTAGTAGCAGTGGCAGCGGCCACAGCAGCGGCAGCAAGCAGTGCTGCTGTGCAGCACTGCTGCATAGCTGCATAAAAGCTGCGCAGCACTACACAGGGCTGCGCAGGGCTGGGCAAGGTTGTGTAGGCTTGCGCAGGGCTACACAGAGCTAAGCAGGGTAGGGAGTGACGCGGTCACCCCCACCGAGGAGTCCGCATGACTTAAAAAGAAAAAACACTGGCATAAAATATGCCAGCGTAAAAAACGCTAACATTTTTCCGCTGGTGTAGAAAACACTGACGTCACTATTGGTTTTGCTGACTCCAACAATTTCGAGGTCAAAACGTCATTTTTTTCTTGACGTTTCAACTCCTCGAGAAATGCTGACGGTTCTGCAATTCGACCAGCTTGACATCCCGGCCCATACTGAGCACTGACATGGCTCCGACCGGTGACAAAGGCAAAGGACCACTAGATCCCTCTTCCTGCTCTTCAGGGGTCATGAGCCCATGCTCGTAGGCTATTGAGGACCTGTGGAGCCAGCAGGATGAGATGCGTCGTTTGTAGCAGCAGCAGACTGACGCCATCCATACGCTCACCGAGCTTTTTCGTGGTCTGTCCATGGCCCCTCGGCAGACCTCTGAGGGAGTCGGCAGTGTCATACCCTCTGCACACTAGTCAGCATTTGTACCGATGATAGGAACAGGATGCGACCCACCACCTCTTGATCCTTGGGATGAGGACCCTGACATGCCAGGTATGAAGGATGGTACTCACTAGAGCAAGATTCGCGTGCTTCAGGAGCATCTGTGCCAACTTCAGACGAGTTCTCAGCCCCCACACACATCTGGCTCCTTTTTCTCGTAGATCTGATCCTCACCTGATTCGTACCCCATCGACTTTCCTTGTCCTGGTGTCTTCCCCATTCCTCGTCCTTCTCAGCTTGTGGTTGCTCTCCCTACGGAGCGGCAACCCAAGGACTTTGAGACACCGCCCCCATGATATGTCAGCGCGGACAGCTTTGACTATTGGGAGATTTTTCTCCACGTCCGGGCCACTTTACAAGGAGTATGGCCCTACTATCACAGTCCGTGCCAGGTTACAGATCACGCACAGGTACTTACAGCGGCCAGGGTGATGCACAGACTCCTTTACGCCATGCCACGCGAGACCGTTGTGGACTTCCACCCGTTTCTTGGAGAGGCTGGTACAGGCACGGGTGCTGATCCATGTGGAGGCTGGGACCTGGCATTGTCCCTGCTTGCCGCAGAGATGCACGCCACTCGCGCGGCTCACATTCGCGCCTTTCACTCCCTTCGTCAGGGACCTGCCTAGCCCACAGCCGAGTACTGGCGGTGGCCCATGCGCATCTACACGCGCATTGGGACCTCAGGAGGTACACAACTCTGGACGCTCCGCACGATCATGCTTGGATTTTGGCTTGAGCACGTAGACATCTTCATGAGGTACAGCGACACCGTGCTCGAGCCCTTCTCGACCTCCCTTCAGTTTCTTCCTTGGGCATATCAACTTTTCCTCCAGGTGACTTCCGCCCGTGAGGCAGCGGTGGCCAAACAGGAGAGTCCCCTTGCTACAGCGGTCATCTCGTCGCCACCGACGTCCTTCTTGGAGTCCGCTCCTCCATCCTCTGGCACATCCTCCTCTTCCCCTTCCACCCCGATTACCCTAACTTAGACGCAGGGTGTGGCAGCAGCAGCACAGGGGAAGAAGGGGAAAAAGAGGCACGGTTCGTGCCAGCAGTAGTCACAATAGCAGTAGTCAGTGGGTAGTAGTAGTGGACATGTTGTTCACTGCTACAACTGTGGAGGCGCTCATCACTACACTGAGTGCCAGTAGCCGCTCGACTGGGCGGATCACTCAAGGTCTTCAGGCTCCCCACACACTGTGGTCCGTGTCGAATAGAACAGCCTCTGGTCACGCAGCGATCACTGCCACAAAAGTTCTCACAGCAGTTCTTGCTTCCCCGCCGGTGAGCAGTGGCGACCTGGACCCCCGTGACCGCACCATGGCCGAGCTCCGACACCTTTTGGCACTTTGTTTTCAGGGAGGTGTGAGTGTGTCATCACAACCGGGTGGTTCATAGACTTTTTTTTCGTCTGTTCTCGTAACTTGTGATGGCTCGTATGGGGGGGCACAGCTAGCATGTGATGATGATGGGCTTGACAGTACCGATTGGATTCATGAGTCTCACCTTTGTGCCCTCCGTCGTACCTCCTCACATGTTGCTCAGCGCCCATCTGAGGCCGAATGTTCCATTGCTCGTTGCACAGTGCTGTCCTCCAGTCGTGCTCTTGGTGGCACCTGGATCATCGATTCTGGTGGCACTCACCATATGACATGTCGTCGTAGTGACTTCGTTGTCCTCGGTCCTGTTGCGTCTGTTCACTCCGTTTGCACAGGCTCTGGTCAGTCGTTGCACGTCCAAGGTGTTGGGGTTGTGTGCTTTGATGGTCTGTCTGGTCCCCCGTATCTTTCCGAGGTGCTTTTGTGCCTGATCTTGAGCTCAGCTTGCTTTCGGTACGTGCCTGCACACTGATGGTTCTCTTTGTGGAGCACATTGCAAACTCCGTGACTGTGACCACTGTTGATACTCGTACAATTGTCCTTTGTGCCTCCATCATGGATGCCCTGTATCGTGCCCCTCGAATCTCTTCTTCTCCTTGCTCCCCTTCTCCTCCTGCTCTAGTGTTTGTCACTGGTATTTTCTCTGTTGAGCACCAGCGACTGCTGCATCGTCGCCTGTGTCATGTGGGCTCAGACACTGTGTTGAAGCTCATTTGGACACAACCCGCACTCAGTCTTGACGCGAACTCCTTCGAGAAGCTGTCCAAGATCGATTGTCTATTCTGCGCTCAGGGTAAGATGCATTGTTGCACCTATCCTAACTCCCGTTCTTGAGCTCTTCGCCCTCTCGACTTGGCCCATTTGGACCTTCACGGTCCTCTCCCTGTTGAGTCTTTGTCCAATCGGGGCCAATACGTCCTGACCCTGACTGATGACTTCACCCGGATGCGGTGGGTCTACAGCCTGTGCCAGAAGAGCAATGCCGCTGTTGCAGTTCACCTCTGGCTTGTGATGGCTGAGCGACAATCCCGCCACACGCTGCACGCATTCTGTTCGGATCGCGGCGGTGAGTTTCTTTACAAGATGGACAGTTTCTTTGCCAAGCACGGGGTTTTCCACCATGTTTCCAATCCTACTACTCCTCAACAGAATAGTGTCTCTGAGCATTGGAACTGCACCATGGAGGATGCGGTTCGTGCTATGGGGTCTGAGTGCGGTCTCTCGGAATCCTTTACATTTGAAGGATTTGCCTACATGACGTGGGTCTAGAACCGCCTCCCGCACGGTCCCCTTCCGGACCACGTTACACCGTACGAGCTCTAGTTTGGTAACTGTGCCGATCTGCGTCTCATTGTGTGGTACACCAAGGACTAGCAAGGTTCCAAGGTCTCCCCGCAGGGTCATTTTTGTGCCTTCGTAGGCATTTCCCCGCGGTCGAAGGCCTGGCATTTTTGGGACCCCGTCTGTCATCGCATGGTTGAGTCCCGCAACGCGCTCTTCTTTGAGTCTCTCACCTACCGTGACCTGACTTATATCACGTCGATGTCTGTCACACACGTTCCTACCTGTGAGGATTCTTGATGGATGGGGGAGTCTGGACCTACGGGCACCTCTCATCCGGCTAATGTGTCCGTTTGAGCCCCCTCCACTTCTTGGTCTCCGGCCCTTGATGACCGAGCAATCATAGCTCTTGGCCCAGAGACCCCTCCAGCCCACCTTGTCTCTATCTCTTTTTCCTCACATCCCATAGGCACCCATGATTATGTACCCATGTCCACCAGTACTCCTGCCTCTGTGCGTGATCTTGCATCTGCCCCTGCTGCTACACACAACCCTGTGTCTCCCGAAATTTTACCAGCATCTCAGCATCAACATCCTCACACTGCATCACCTACCCCTTTGCCTCAGTCCTCACGAGATGTGGTCGCACCTATCTCTGAGCCTGAGGTGAGCTCCTCGAGCCCAGGATACTCATGTGAGCCCGGTGGTCGTCTTCGACCATTGGTCTCCGGAGTCCAGGGAGTGTCTGGTCCCCCACCTAGGCACTCCACTCGCAGTATTGCGAGTGGTGATCCCGGCACAAAGGCCCTAAGCCCGAGTTTCCGTACAGATCACACAGAGGTACACCCAGCATGCCCTATAGGGCACGATCTGGTCACTCGCGAGTTTCGCATCGCTTGTGATGTAGCAGCTGACCTTGTCGTCGTCCGGCCCAGCTCTGAGGCATGTGCATTCGCCACTCAGAGCTCCCCCTTGATGGCGCCTGATCCGGGCACACTGAGGAAGACTCTCCAATCAAAGGATGCAAACGCCTGGCGTGCTGCTTGCGAGGATGAGCTTTGTGCCATCCGAGAGAACGAAGATTATGAGCTAGTCGACCTTCCACTTGGAAGGAAGGCTATTCAGGTCAAATGGGTTCTCCACAAGAAGGTGAATCTGGATGGCTCACTGGAATGCCACAAGGCTCGGTCGGTTGTCAAGGGATATTCTCATATCGAGGACATCGATTACACTGACACTTTTATCCCTGTCGGCCGCATGACCTCAGCTCGCGCTCCGTTTGGTGTGGTGGCTCAGCATGACTGGGAATTCCACCAAATGGATGTGAATAATGCGTTCCTCCATAGCTCTCTGGATAAGGAGATTTACGTGGCTCAGCCACCAGGCTTTGAGGAAGGTGACAAGGTCTGGTGCTTGCGCAAGTCCTTGTACTGAGTCAAGCTATCTCCTCCGTGCTGGAACTAGGAGATTATAGGCACTCTCACTTGTGCGGGATATGTACAGAGCGAGGAAGATCCCTCTCTCTTTATCCGATGGTCGCCTAAGCAGTTCACCGCCATCCTGGTCTAGATGGACGACCTTCTCATCGCTGCTCCCTCCATGGAGGCTGTGAAGGAGGCCAAGGCAATCCTCCAGACCGCCTACAGGATGAAGGATCTTGGTCCTCTAATGGTGTTTCTTGGCATGGAGAACGTACAAGACCGCAGACGTTGGACACTTCTGTTGCATCAGGCCCGATACGCACGGGTTGTGGGGGAGAGTTTTAGTGACCTCCTTGGCGCATTGTCCACGACATCCAGACCCCTCATACCTGAAGGGCAGGATGCCCTAAAGGTGGACGATCCCACACAGTTGGGAGAGACAGTGGATGTGACCTTGTACCTCCGTCTCATCGGATCCATGATGTACATGGCCACTACCACACGCCTTGACATCGCTTTTGCCTTTAATCTCCTTGCACAGTTTTTGCAGGCTCCACGTGCTAGAGACCTTCATGCGGCTGTGCGAGTGGTGCGGTATGTGGTCTCCACACCGTACCTCGGAACCACCTGTGTTCGGTGGTTCTTGACGGCTACACGGACAGCGACTGGGCCTAGAATCCAGATGGATGTAGTCGCACCGGCTACGTGTTCCTGCTCGGTGTTACCGCTGTGTCCTGGCATAGCGAGAAGCAGGGCTGCATTGCATGTAGCTCGTCGGAGGCAGATTATGTTGATCTGGGTGCAGGGGCTGCTGAGGCAATATGGCTCCAGCGCCTATTCCTTGAGTTTGGTCAGTCAGTGCCCGCCATTGTGCTTCACAGCGAAAACTAGAGTGCTCTTGCAAATGCGGAGAACTCTGGTGTCTTTCATGCTCGCACGAAGCACATTGTGGTTGAGCATCATTTCGTGCGTGATCTGGTGGAGCGACACGTGATCTCTGTCATATGGGTCGGCACTAACATGCAACGTGCTGATTTCTTGACGAAGGCACTGGCTCGCGGGAAGTTTCTGGTGGCCATTCATTCTGTTGGGCTTCGTCCCTTGCCTAAGATTGGTTGAGTGCAAAGTGTGTCTATGTCTGTATTACGAATTTTTCTGCACTCGTTGTTGCATTTTTTTTAGTGCTGCACACGTATGGACATGCGTACCATCTGGTCATGGGGGAGTGTTGTGATTTGTGACATTCCCGTCGACCTGTATAGTTTACTGTGACCACTCGGCCGTGTCCATGCCCGTGAAGATCCCTGATGTGGACCCAGGTGGCAACAGTGCGTCATCTGGTGATGGAGCACCTACTCAGAGCTGACCGACGACCGCCCCAGTGTCCTAGATGCTGTCTGGGACCTTCTGCAGTTATTCTAGAACCTGTAGGATTTCATCAGTGGACTGGCCGTGGGCCTGATTTGCATGTTTTACATTGTGTGTCTACCGTTTGATGCTGGATGCATGCATGTGACCCGTCATAGCGCCCGACTCGAGATCCTACACGTTTGGGTTCAGACGGCGTAGCGTTATGACTTGTCTGCGCAACTTTACGGCCAAAACAGTGCTTTTGGGCCGGTTTTAGGACAGACCTTGCACTCCCGTGTGTGACACCCGCCGTGCACCACGGCAGGTATTTATACTGTGGACCCATCATTTGTTCTCTCTCTCTCAGAATTACTAAGCTATTGGAGCTTATGAGACTCTGCACGTCTCCCTAGCCTGACTCTTGCTGTTTCTTGCACCTGCTTGCTTGCTAGTGTGCCACCTGACTGGACAGTGTTGCCACGGTAGTAGCAGCAAGGTTAAGAAGCTTCCTAGCAGTTTCTCAATAGTAGTAGTAGTAGTAGTAGTAGTAGTAGTAGTAGTAGTAGTAGTAGTAGTAGTAGTAGTAGTAGTAGTAGTAGTAGTAGTAGTAGTAGTAGTAGTAGTAGTAGTAGAAGTAGTAGTGCGATTATAATTGAAGTTACTTTCCTGGGAGGATCTACCATGTAGATGCCATTGATTGTAGAAGCAATAACCATAACAACTACTACTGCGGTAGTAAAAAAAGCAGCAGTAGCAGTAGTAGCCGTAGCAGCAATTGCATTAGCAGCTGTGCTACCCCGAACAAGGCCGGCTCAGCGAACAGCAAGGCCAGCAAGGCCGGCTAGGCTGGCAGCAAGGCTGCGAGGCCAGCCAGGTGAGCGACAAGGTTGGGGAGGCTGATGAGGCCACAGACGGGGCCAGAGAGGTCTCCAACGCCAGGTGTGCGGCCGACGGGGCTGGCGAGGGCTGATGAAGCTGGCGAGGGCTGGTGAGGGCTGGTCTGGGCCAGCAAGGGCCGCTGACAATGCTAGCAACGCCGGCGGAGGCTGTCGGAGGCACCAAATGGCAGGACGACGACCAACACCCCTTAACATGAGCAGCAGCCAATGACCCCCACGGACGACAGTGTGGGCAGTGTGCTGAAATTTGCAGCCACAATAGAAGCAATGATCTAGCAGCATCCATGCTGACAGCAGCAGTACAAGCAGTGAGAGAAAAAGTGGCAATGGCAGCAGTAGCAATAATAACAATAGTACCAGTGAGAGTAATAACAACATCAGAAGAAGCAATGGCAGCCACAACAACAGTGCCATCTAGATCATTGGCTCTGATGCCACTCATCACATGACCTTTCATTGCACAAACTCTGTTGTCCTTGATCGTGTTGGGTCTTTTTTCTTTGTCCGCACAGGGTTCGGGCAGACCCAGCTTGTCCAGGGTCTTGGGGTTCTTGGCTTTGATGGTCCGCCTGGCCACTTGTAAATCATTTACATGCTCTCTTTCCCTGCTCTCGAGCTCAATTTGCCCTCTTTCTGTGCACGTACTAGGATGGGTCTTCCTATTGAGCACTCTACTGGTTTTACCACAGTACATGCTAGTGATACTTGTTCTCTTGTGCTTTGAGCCTCCGTTGCAGATAATTTGTAACTCGCTTTTTGAAATCTCTCGTTTGTCTCTTCTCCGTCCTCTCATGTTGTACATGTGTCTGAAACTGGTATGCTCTCTTTAAAGCACTGGCACAACATCAGTGCTTTAAAGAGAGAACACCAGTTCCGTGCTCAAACTGGTGTGCTCTCCTTGTGTGCCTGTTTCTTGTAAGCACGGAAAATTTTTCCAAGCTCATCTGGCAAAGCTTGTCCTTGATCTCTAAGCGGCTTCTATCAAGAAGATTTCCAAGAACGACAGTCTCTTCTGCCTTATGGTAAGATTTATTGATGCACCTATCCTTAGTCTGCCTCTCGGTCCCACCATTTATTGGAGCTGGTCCAGTCGTACCTGGTCAGTCCCCTCCTTGTCAAGTCCTTTCAAGACCGTGGTTGGCATGTTCTTATCTTGACACACAAATTCACCCAGGTGCATTGGGTCTACAGCCTGGATCACAAGAGCGAGGACACCCTAACAGTTTTCCTATAGCTGGTCATGACTGAGTTTTAGTTCTGTCATAATATCCACACGTTTCACTCAGACCAAGATGGGGAGTTCCTTGGCAAGATGGACACATTATTTGCAGAGCATACTATTTTTCACCAGCTTTCATCCTTGCCGCAACCCTGCAGAATGGCACATCAGAGTCCTAGAACCACACCATGGAGGATGTGGCCCACGCCATGTAATCTGAGTGTGATCTCTAATAGTCCTCTGCCTTTGAGAACTTCTCCTACATGACGGAGATTTGGAACCGCCTCCTGCAAAGTCCTCTGCCTGACCATGTCAGGTTGTATGAGCTCATTACACATGTTGGTCGCAGAACTACAGCATGTGCTCTATGTAGCATTGTGGCTCAACACGAAAGGGAGGTGTACCAGATGAATGTGAACAATATGTTCTTCCACAAAACTGTAGATGAAGATATCTACATGGATCAGCCACCTGAATTTGGCATTGGTGACAAGGTCTGGCACTTGCACAAGGCTTGGTATGGCCTCAAGAAGTCACCATGGTTCTGAATCATAGTCTGTACATTGACATGTACAGACTATGTGCAGAGTGACGTCAATCCATCTCTTTTCCCCAGATGGAAAGCTGAATACTTCACTGCGATCTTGGTCTATGTTAACAACCTCCTGACTTTTTCTCCTTTGATGGAGGCCGTGAAGAAGGCAAAGGCATTCCTCAAGGTTGCCTAGAGGGTGAAAGAAATTGGTCCTGTAGCCATGTTCCTCAGATGGAGATTGAGCATGACCACAGGTCACGGACACACCTGCTTCATTAGGTGCGCAATGCTCAGGTTCAGGGGGAGCGGTTCATAAACCTCCTGGGTGCGGTTTGCATAGCCTCCATTCCCATCACACCAGATGGACAGGATGCCTTGAAGTTGGATGGTCTAGCACAATTGAAGGAGATAGTGAAAGTGACATTGTACTTGTGCATTATTGGCTCTCTCATGTACTTGGCCATGACCCCTCGATCCAACATTGCCTTCCTTGTCAACCTCCTTACTCAATTTCCATAGTGTCCATATAGTCCTGCATGCGGCTTTGTGACTGGTATGATATGTGGTCTCCACACCGTACCTCAGGCCTCACTTCCATCGACAGTGCTCGGTGGTCTTTGACAGCTACACAGACAGTAATAATGCCAAGTCTTGATGGGAGGAGTCAGATGGACAACGTGTTCCTGGTGACAACACTGTTACGTAATGACGAAGTGACAAGTAAGGCTACATAACACATTCCTTGTCAGAGGTAACCTTCATTGCACAGGGGGTTGGAGTTGCTAATACAATGCGGCTATAGTGCTTGTTTCATGAGTTGCATCATATGTGTCTTCAATCATACTACATTATGGAAACCAGAGCGTGCTTGCCATTGTAGAGAATTCTGGTGTGGTTCATATACGCACAAAGTACATTGCCTTTGAGCACCATTTTGGACATAAAACTGTGGAATGGTAGGTGATATCCATCATCTAGGCCAGCATGGACCTGCAGGAGGCTGACTTCCCAACCAAGGCATTGGTGTGCAAAATGTTTGGGGTGGTCATTGATTGCGTCGGGCTTCGTCCTTTGTGTTAGGGTGCCTCAGACTAGGGTATGTGCATGCACACTGTTGTGATGTGAACCGCTCCAGTATGTAAGTACAGGTGAATGTGACCATTCGGCCTTGTTCATGCCCATGCAGATCTGTGACGTGGAACCAGCTGGTGCCGGGACACCGTGGCATGGTCGTCCACTCATCCGCAGCCATAAGGTAGCTCTGACCACGTGCCGGGACATGCTAGGGCCAGTTACTACTTTTCTACATCTTCAAGGGTTTTTTTGGTGGACTGGCCGTGGGCCCGCTTTGCACGTGTTCGCATTTCCTCTCCACCAATCGATGCCGGACTAGGGCATGTGTGCTGTTGGCTCAAACTTGTACAATTTTAGGATCAAACGATGCCCCGTTTTGATGTATGTGCGCTAAGATATGGCCAAAACAGTGATCTATGGCCGGATTAGGGCAGACTGACTTGCTGTGGCGAAGCTTGACTGGTGCCCGCGTGTTAGTTTGTCTGCCAAACACGCAAGTGACCTCTTGACTCCTTCCACTCACACTCACACACACACACACACACACACACACACACACACACACACACACACACACACACACACACACACACACACACACACACTATTCCTGCAGGTGACTGAGCATAACTGAAGCTATGGAGCCGTGCATCACTGGCGTCTCTGCCGGGTGCAAGATCAGTGGGCTCGACCATGCTCAACTATGTTGGAGCTGATGTCTTGCTGCTCCAAACATTTGGTGATGAACCACATGATGGCTAAAACATGAGAGATACACTAAGAGATGCATGCACCACATACGCTCGTGGTCGATGTGGTTTGTGGTTTCATGTACCTTGCATGCTGTGCTTGCTTTCTCATTATTTCCCGGGTTGCTGATCCTACAGGGCCACACGCTCAGTCGCTCTGAGGTGTGAGAAACCACGGCGGCCTTTTGGCCGACTGGTTTGGTTCGACCCCGGGGTGGCGACTGGGCCCCACTTCGAACTCTTTGAGTGGGTGGCCCAGTCAACCGCGGCTAAGAGATGGCTGGTTCCTTACTCTCGTTACTCTCGCTCTCGCAACTCAACTAAGCACGTCTTTCACCAACTTCTTGTTCCACCATGGCTGTGACTACTGTGTGCGTTGAGCTTGTGTAGTAGTGAGTGCATGTCAGCATTCTGCCGCTGCCTACTGGTATCAGAGCAAGAGGGAGAGAACTCTCCACTCAATCGATCCACAGTGGACTGTGGTGCGGCACACGCAACGTCCACAGTTGCGCGGATGTGACACTCCTACCCGCCTACGCCGCAACTCCGCCCTGCAGTTCAGCAGCCTCTTGTCTCAGTTGACCCAGTCTCTCGGCACAGCAACACCACTGCCTCTCAGTTCAGCGCTGTACCTGCCACGGCACTCTCGCCTCGGCCCGCCGCACTCATCATCGCAGCAGGCCAGCAGTCCTCCTGCTTCTCTACTCACTACGACGCCTGTCACTTCTTGTCCAGGCTTTCTGCACTGCAGCGATGCCACAGTGCTGCTGGCCAGTTGTCTCACGGCTCTTCAGCACTATGATGCCAAGGCTCTCTTGCCACGGTCGACGGCCCCTCAATTTCCCCAGAGGTCCTGATCCCAACGTACCTCCGCAGGTTTCCTGCCCTCCGGTCTGCTGTGTCTCAAACAGCTCCGGAGTTCCACAGGCTTTCTGCCCTACGCACTGCTCCTCTCTCTCTTGATCGGCAGCAGCAACAGCAGCCGCTTCTGCGGCCTCACATGCCACCCTGCGGTGCCTGCCCTCGCTCTTCTAGGCCTTCAGCACCTGTGCTGCTGACCTTCGGTCTCACGGTTCTGCATCATCGTGACGCCGAGGCTCTCTTGCCACGGCTGACCATCTTTCATTGGCCTCACCTTTACTCCCGACCACTGTGTCTCAACAGCTCCGCAGTCTCACGGGCTTGCTGCCCTGCGCTCTGCTTCCCTCTCTCCTAACCAGCAGTAGCAGCAGCAGCCGCTTCTACGGCCTCACCTGCAACCCTGGCTGCACCACCAAACACTGGACCCGCCCCTACCTCTCCAAGGGGCCCTCGTGATCGCACACGCCTTGACAAACTGATTGATCGCCACGAGGAGGAGGCGGACATTGCGGCGTGGTTGCGTCTCCGCTGCCGTTGTGACAGCCCTGGGTACCACCCCGGGGAAGACTACCATCCGGCAGAAGACGAGGCGCGTGAAGACGCTGCTGTGTACACGACCTACTGTCAGTCGGCCTCGGACGACTCACTCACCGTGCAAAACGTGCCAAAAATGGGGCCGCCACGTGAGCAACGTCACCCCTCATCTCCAGTAAGATCTCCCGTTGCCCGTAGAATGCACCGGCAAAGCCAGCGTGCTGCTCAAGGTGCGGAGGTTCCAGCTACACCAGCAGCCCCAACAGAGCAAGCCAAGGCAACCGCGAGTCGTGCTGCATCTCCCGCTGCATCCCAGGCTGCTGCCGCATCACCTGGACCTGATATTCTCACTGCTCTGGAAGCAACACTTGTCTCCTGTGCTACTGTTTCATCTTTTTTTTCTGCTACAGCGCGTGCTGCACGTGCACCTGCCAGCACTGCTGCTGGCAGAGCTGTTGAGGCCTATGCTGCAGCAGCCACTGACCAGGGTCCTCTTGCAGCTGCCGCAGTCAACATAGCCATGCAGGTTGCAGCAGCATCTAGCGCAATCGCAGCAGCAGCAGCCTCAGCCACCACTGCTCTCTCTAGCGGCACAGCCTCCATCCAGATCTCCACCTCCCACATGTCTCCTGCATCAGCATCCTCATCGTTTGGTCACCAGATTCACGTTGCGGTCACAGCTGCAGCTGCCTTCGCCACCCTCATATGCGTTGCACTTGCTGGAATTACCTGCCTCATCGTTACCACCTCGTCCTCAGTGGCAGTTATTGTTGCTTCTGTGGCATCTGCACTGCCACCACTGTTTGCCCTACAGCGTTAGCATTGGTGAGCTTCCAGCTTCTCGCTGCTTGGGAACTCCCTTCTGCTTCCTCTTTTTCTTCCTTTTGTGGCTGTGGTCTTGCGTTCACACGACCCTGTATCTCACTCAGCCAGACGTCATTCTCCCTTATTTCCCACGTCCACTGGCACAAGGGAAACACTGCCGAATTTTTTTGAGTGATCCTCACTCATCATGCCTGTCGACGATGAACAGTTTGCAGCTCTGCAGGAAGAACTGCACAAAGAACATGCTGCTCTTCAAACAACCATCACTGCACAGCGTGTTGCAGAAGAAAAACTGCGCACATAATAGGGCGATCAGGAGACTTTCGCCGACCACATTGCTAATCTTGTACTCAACCGCTTGTAACCTGTATTGTGCAGTACACCTGCTACGTCAGCTGCTGCTGACATTGCCGCTGCATTCTCCACCTCCCCTGCTTCCGCATCCAATACTTCTGGCTCTCTATCCTCTAACTCACTTTCTGTTGCAGCAGCAGCAGGCACCGCTGCAGCCAAAGCTATTACACAACCCGTCCAACGCAAACCTGATTTTAACTCAGTGCCACCGCACTTCACTCTAACCTCTCTTTTGCTTCATGGAAGGTTCATTTCAGTGCTTGGACACAAGGTGAGCAGCTCTGGGAGTACTATCATGTGCTCAACTCTGTTGCTAATCCTCCCTTTGTACCGACTGACTCTGAGTCTGCGCGTGTTGTGCGTGCTCTCATTTGCGCTGGACCCAATGATCTCACTGATGAGATAGGGTCCTACAACGCGGATACTGCTCGCCCCACGCCTGCCGACCCTGTTGGTGCCTACGCTCTCATCAAGCGCCACACAACTTTTACTGGGCATGCCGCACAGAGTGTCCTCATTGTACTGTTCAACACGCTCTCCATGCGTGCAGACGAGACTACGGATGCCTACTGGGCCCGCGGCCTTCGTATCCTGAAAGATCTTGGCAAGGCAGCCCTGGCCAACTACTTGCTATTCTCTCTATAGTCAATGGCCTCATTCCTGAGCTCTCTGACATCTTCAAGGAGGTGAAGGCCTCTGAGCTTGAGAGGCTTGTGGCCGAACAAGTGCCTGTTGACTCTCCGCCAGGCATTGGGGCCCTCTGGGATTTAACCTCCCAACGTCTCACTGACTGGTGGAGCACTCTTCAAAACAAGCGGATTCACCGTGAAGCAGTTGCAGCTGCCACAACCGCCCTGTCCCTCCACATCATCCTCCTCTACCTCCTCCTCTCCTCCGTCCTCCTCAACCACAACTCTTCTCAACCAAGGTTGGAGAGGTGGGGGCTGTGATCGTGGTCGGGGCAAGGGCAGCAGCAGCTCTGGCTCTGGCGGCCAAGGTGGTCGTGGCAAGGGCAAAGGTGCTAAAAACACCTCCTCTGTCCCTTCTACCTCCAGCAATGTCACGTGCTGGAACTGTGGCTCCGTCGGCCATATTGCACCCAAGTGCCCGTCACCACCGGACAACGAGCGCATCGCCTCCGTCATGCGTGCACACTGGGTGCTCTCCTCTGGTGGTTCCAGGGGTGCCTCTCGCATAGCCCCATCTACCCCTTCCTCTGCTCCCTCTGGCAGGGGGACACCCGTCGCCACCGACACTGCAGTATATAGCACCACTGCTGCTCCACCCCTCCTCCCGTAACCCTGGGGTTGGCCCCTGGGATATGGTGGGCTCGTCTTCTACGGCCCGCCATCCGGCGCCTACTCTCCACCCAGCTGAGCGTCTCCGTCCTATCGCCCATCCTCCCGGGTGGTCATCATGTCGGATCCTCCTGACGACGAGCGTCAGTTGAACGCAGCACTGTCTCACGCCGTTCACCAGAGCCACCTTCGTGATCAGGGAGGTGAGATTAAAGGATGTGGGTCGGAGCCTCTTGCGTGTGTTGCTGATGGGGCGTTACGTGGTTGTTCGTCCGGTCATGTTCTTGGTTGTCCTCCCACCGATGTCTCGTGGATTGAAGAGTGGCAGTCAGTGTGCACTTGCCTCATTGTCTTGTCGCCAGTGGTCAGCGTTTCTCTCATCACGCAGCCCTTGCCGCAGTGAGTCGTGACCCCTCCACTGTTCGTGCGTCGGGTGGCTTCTAGATCCTTGATTCAAGCGCCACCCACCATATGACCTCGTCGCTTATGCCCTTTATCTCCCTTGGTCTTGTTGGCTCTGTTTCCTTTGTCCGCACTGGCTCAGGCCAATTTCTCCCGGTCCAAGGGGTTGGTGTTGTATGCTTCATTGGCCCCGGGGAGGAACTGTTCTTGGCAGATGTCCTGTACATTCCATCGCTCGACCTGAGTCTTCTCTCTGTTACGACACTCAACGACAAGGGCATGGACTTCTCGTCCAGTCGCGGCATTGCCTCTGTCTCGCACCGCACGTCTGGCCACATTCTCTTGCAAGGTACACGCTCTGACCGTCTGTTCCGCGTCCCTACATTTGCACCCTCTCCTGCCACCGCTGCCCATGTGCATGTCGCGCGCTCACTCACACCTGCTCATGCACAACTGCTGCACCGCCGCTTGTGCCACATCCATACCGCACCCATCGACAGCGTGCTTCGTGTTCTCCCTGCCGATGGCCTTGATGCTGCCACGTTTCTCGCTCCTTGTCCCCCTGACTGTCTTGACTGTGCTCGGGGCAAAATGCATCGGTCTTCATTCTCCATTTTAGAGTCTCGCACTTCTCACCCTCTTGACTTGTTGCATGCTGACGTCATGGATCCACTCCCTCAAGACTCTCTTGGAGGTGTCGGGCATTACGTTCTTTGCCTCACAGGTGAATTTTCTCGCATGCTTTGGGTCTTTGCCCTCAAACAAAAGAGTGACGTTTGCTCCACCCTTGAGTCCTGGCTAACCTAGGCTGAATTCGCATGTGGTCGTCGTCTCCGTGTCTTTTGTTGAGATCGTGAGGGTGAATTCATTGGTCCCACCTCTCGTTTCCTATCCTCTCGCGGTGTGACTGTCATAACCACGGAGGTCTGCACGATCGTGCACGTGTTGTTGAGTCTCGTGACGCCCTCTTCTTTGAGGATGTCTTTCCTCACGATCTGTCCAATGTCGCTCCACCCTCTTCCTTGTCCTCGCTCCGTCGGCTTGGGGGAGGTGAGTCTCTTCCAGCCTCTGGTCTCGCTGATGCACCCCCTGTTACCTCGGCTCCTTCCACTTCCGACCCTCCTCTTCCTACACCTGATGCATCCACCTCTGAAATTCTGCTCAGCACCCCTTCTGCTTCCTCATCCAACCCTTCCATAGAGTCTTCCCCCTCTTCATCCCCTGAGTCTGTACCAGTGCCCCTCAGCAATTCTCCTGTCATCTAAGACCATGGCACAATCACCTCCCCGCACTGTGACTGAGTCTACTTCACAACCTGTTCTCCCACCGCCCGTGATCTCTGGTGAGACTCACTCCACCAGTCACAGATGTCCCTTCAGTCGTGTCTGAGCTCTACACTCATGGGGGGCGGCTCCGTTCACTTCCACAACGCTCTGTCACACAGTCCGCTCAGTCCTCTCAGCGTCGCACTCGCTCTAGTGCCCCCCCACTGCAACTGGCTCCACCACCAGACTGACTGGCCTTGATGCACTGGGTCTTGCCGTGGGTGTGGTCCATCCCAACTCAGTAGTGGGCTATGCACTGGTCGCTCATGAGTTCCACAGTGCTTTGGATGCTTCAGTCGCCAGCAATGTCGCCGCGTGCTTTGCAGCCAGTAGTCTTCCCTCACTTCCTACAGAGCCCATCACTGTGCGCCAAGCAAGGGAGGCAGTTGATGCTGACCTCTGGGAAAAGGCCATGCAGGAGGAGCTCACAACCCTGAACGAGCATGAGGTCTTCGAGCTTGTTGACCTCCCTCCAGGCCGCAAGGTTGTCTCAACTCGCGGGGTACTTTGGTGTAAGCTAAAGCCTGATGGTACTGTCGACAGGTACAAGGGACGGCTCATCGCCAAGGGATTCTCCCAGATCCCTGGCATCGATTTTCACGAGATGTTTGCCCCTGTGGGACGTTACACCACAGCTCAAGCTCTCTTGAGCCTGGTCGCCCAGCACGACTGGGAATTGGAGCAGATGGACGTCAACAATGCATTCATGCATGGATGTCTTGACGAGGAGATCTACCTGGTGCAGCCTCCAGACTTCACGGATGGCACGAACAAAGTCTGGCGGCTGCGTAAAGCTCTTTATGAGCTCAAGCAGTCGCCTCGCTACTGGAACCTAGAGATCTCGGCCACCCTTGAGAAGGGCGGCTACCGTCGGAGCAACGTTGACCTTGCGCTCTTTCTGAGTGCACCCTTGCAGCCCTTGGTTGCACTCTTGGTCTACGTGGATGACCTTCTTATTGCGTCACCCAGTTCCTCTGCAGTGCAGTCTGTGAAATACCTGTTGCAGTCCACCTACAAAATGAAGGACTTGGGTCCAGCTCGGGTGTTCCTGGGCATGGAGCTTGAGCGGGACCGTCAGCGCCGGACACTACACGCCCATCAGGCTGTCTACATTCGCAGCCTGGGGAGTGTTTTTCCTCCATGCTCACTGACACCCCCACTGCATCGACACCCATAACACCAGCTGGGCAGCACCTCCTGAAGTCACTCGACGTGGCTCAGCTGAGGGAGACTATCGAGGTCACCGATTACCTCAGTGTGATTGGGTCTCTCGTGTACCTTGCCATCACCACCAGAGCAGACGTGGCCTTCGCGGTCAACTTCCTTGGTCAGTTTTCCCCGCAACCTCGATAGAAGCACCTCAAGGCTGCACTACGTGTCCTTCGCTACGCACTGTCTACTGCACTTGTGGGACTGTGCTACAGGTCACAACCCTCTGTGGTGATTGATGGCTACACTGACAGTGAGTGGGCCCACGATGCATATGCTCGTAGCCATACCGGCTATATCCTTCTCGTGGGTGGAACCGCTATCTCGTGGAAAAGCGGTAAGCAGGGTTGTGTTGCGCATAGCTCCAATGAGGCTGAGTATGTTGCCCTTGGCACAGGCACGTGTGAGGGTGTCTGGCTTTCTCGCTTGCTTCAGCAGCTGTGTGTGCCCATCCGTTGCATCACATTGCGGTACGATAATCAGAGCACCAAGGCGATTGCTAAGCATGATGGCATGCATCATTCACAAACAAAGTACATCAACATTGAGCATCACTTTGTACGTGAGCACATTGCCGCATGAGAGGTCCAGGTCGTCTGGGTCGACACTCGTCAACAGCGTGCGGACTTTCTTACCAAAGCTCTGAGCAGTGGGACGTTCAAGGCAGTTGCGCATGCAGTTGGCTTGTTGCATGCACGCGATGCTCCTGGCTGAATTGATACCCTTTGTCTGTCCCTCGTACTGTGATCCTTCGTGTGGTGTATGGGTTGTTTGTCTGTGGGTCATGGGGGAGTGTTAGCTTGTCTACCAAACACGCAAGTAACCTCTTGACTCCTTCCACTCACACACACACACAGACACACACACACACACACACTATTCCTGCAAGTGACTGAGCATAACTGAAGCTATGGAGCCGTGCATCATTGGTGTCGCTGCCAGGTGCAAGATCAGTGAGCTCGACCATGCTCAGCTGTGTAAGAGCTGATGTCTTGCTGCTCCAAACATTTGGTGATGAACCATATGATGGCTAAAACATGAGAGATACACTGAGAGATGCATGCACTGTTGGTTTTTGCTCTCATTGTGCTCTGTTGTGTCCTCCTGGCTTGTGTACATCGGCGTGCAGATGACTGACGGTGAGACTCGACGCTGATGGAGTGTCGTCCGGTGGAGCCGACGCACGCTGAGGTCTTCTCGCAGTTCGCTGGAGCCTCCTCTCTCCGGCGACGTGTTCAGCTCCATCCGCAGGCCTCCTCGGCGGTCGCGCCGCCGGCGGTCACGGCCACCGCAGTTGCTGTCTGCATGCGTCCAGCGCGTCCTGTCGCGTCTGCATCGTCATGCGCTGCCTAGGGTCCTTGTTGCCTGTTGCATGGCCCTGTTCGGCATCATAGACCATCGTGGGCACTACTTGGGTTCAGGCCGCCATAACTCCTCGCTTCTATTTTTCTAGCTGATTCTGACCGCACGGCTGCGTTCGCAGCGTTGGTATTATGGTATGGTCCAGTTTTCAGGCAAAACGGTCGACGCCTGGGTTTTGGGCTGTCGGCCGTCTGGCAGGCCTCACCGAGAAAACTGCCAGCCTGAAAATAGGTAATTTCTGATTGGCTGATGAACTGAGTAACAAGCTCTACAGAGCTGGGAGGGAGGCTAGTTCTTGGAGGGGTCTCCCATTGTGTCTTATTGTTCATTGCTAATCAGTCTTTTCCAGTTTTCAGCTGCTTTCTGGCGCTAACACTGGCGCGCGCACTTCTGAGTAACAAACCCAGAGCTTCCAGACTTAGGCTCCAGAGCAGCAGACTAAGGGGGCAGCAGACTTAAGCAATGAGCGTGGAAGCCCGCACGCTGCATCAACAACGCATGCCACCCCAACCTGCCGCTTATATTTCTAGCTTGGTATCAGAGCCAGAGCGCAGCAGCAGCAGCAGAAGACTGGCGTACAGGTGCCAGACAACGCTGGCGGGTCTCCATACGCGCCAATGCAGGGGAAATGCTGCCGGATTTTTCCCGGCAGCATTGACCCGCTTGGTGGCGGCGTCAGAATTTTTCCCACGGCCACTGGGCCAAGGGAAATGCTGCCGGATTTTTTCCGGCAGCACTGACCCCCACGTTGGACGCGAGGAGGTGAGCGGTCGGCCACGTTAGGCGCTTGTTGGCGACGACGCACGCGGTGACGTCCTCCAGGTGTGACTGACAGCAGCAGCTAGTAGCAGTAGCAGCAGCTTACCGCAGCACACAGCAGCAGCTAGCAGCAGCAGCAGCTTGCAGCAGCAGCAGCAGCAGCTCCCTGCAGCAGCAGCTTGCAGCAGCACCAGCAGCAGCTCCCTGCAGCAGCAGCAGCAAGCAAGCAGCAGCAGCAGCAAGCAGCAGTTGTAGCAGCGTGCAGCAGCAGTAGTAGCCGTAGTAGCGAGCCACAGCAGCAGCAGCAGCTGCCCGCAGCGGCTGCTGCTGCTCGCAGCCCGCAACGAGCAGCAGCTCGCTGCTTGCTGCCAGTGAGCAGCAGCCCGCTGCTCGCTGCCAGCGAGCAGCAGCCCGCTGCTCGCTGTCAGCAAGCAGCAGCCCGCTGCTCGCTGCCAGCGAGCAGCTGCCCGCTGGAACAGAGAAAACCGAAGAAGAAAAAAAAGGAAGAGAAAAAATCCCCCAACCCCGCAGCGTGCAGCAGCAGCCCGCAGCAGCAGCGAGCTGCAGCTGCAGCACATAGCTAATGCAATAGCATGCAACAGCATGCAGTAGCAGCGTGCAGAAACAGAGAGCTGCAGCAGCCACAGTTGCCACAACAGCTCGCAGCAACAGTTCTGTAGCTGCAACTGCAGCCGCAACAGCATCAGCAGCAGCTGCAGCCACTATAGCAGCAGTAGCAGCAGCGGTAGCAGCACCAGCAGCAGCAGCAGCAACTGTAGTGGCTGCAGCAGCAACAACTGCTGACATCAGCACCTCTCTACTGACGTCACTGCTGAAATCACTGCTGACGTCATCAACAACAAAAAAAAAACCAAAAAAAAGGAAACCAAAAGGGGGACAACAGCAGCACTGACACTCAGTAGTCTTTGCTAACGGCAGCTATCCGCGGCTAACGTCACTGCTGACATCAGCAGCACAAATAAAAGAAAACAAAAAAGAACAAAGGGACACACGTCCATGGCTGATAGTCCTGGTCAGGAGGGGTCCTCCTCTTTTGGAGGGACCCCTACCTCCCCTTTCTTGTAGCGCCTGCAGCAGCAGCAACACCAGCCGTAGCAGTAGTAGCCACCGCCACAGCAATAGCAGCAGCAGTAGCAACAGCGGTAGCAGCAGCAGCTACAGCAGCAGCAGCCGCAGCAACAGCAGCAGCGGCAGCAGCAGCAGCGGCAGCAGCCGTTGCAGCAGCATCAATCACCGCAGCAGCATCAGTGGAAGCAGCAGCAATAGCAGTAGCAGCAGCAGCAGCAGCAGCGACAGCAGCAGCAGCGGCAGCAGAAGCAGCAGCCGCAGCAGCAACAGCAGCAGCAACAGCAGCACCAGCAGTAGCAGCAGCAACAATAGTAGCAGCAGTACCAGCAGCAGCCGCAGCAGCTGCCGCTACCGCAGCGGCAGCAGCAGCAACAGCCCACTGGTATCGTTGGCGGCAACCCTGACCCCCTCGTTGCTCTTCAGCAACAGCTCACCGCCTTGACGTAGCAATTTGCAGCGCTCCAGCCAGTAGCCTCCCAGTCTCCCACTAGTGTGCCACCGTCGTTCGTCCCTCCACGGCACGCCAATCTAGCCGTGTCTACTGCCACATACTACCTGGCACAACAGCAGACTAAGCGCCAGCGGCAGACAGTGACCTTTGTCCTTGGCCCCACTCTGGGTGCCGGCCGCAGGCAGAAGGACTTTGAGACGCCGCCGCCGCCGCTTCAGGCCGGCGAGCAGTTCCGGAGCTGGGAGCTCAGCTTCCGGATCTGGGCGCAATGTGAGGGGCTGTGGGCATACTACACCCTCCCTTACGACCCCACCCAGGCCGACCAGCTGTATGACGTTGGTCGCGCTGTTCGTGCCCTTGTCCCAGTCGCCCCTCCGGCTTCCCGCATGGCCCTAGAGCCTTTCCTCAGCGATTTCACCGCTGGCGACACTCCAGACCCTGCAGTCGCATGGCACGTCCTCACCAAGCCCCATCGCCTGTCCAGTGATGCTGAGCTCAGCCGTCTGCTCCGGGAGTTCAACTCCCTGCATATGGAAGAGACCGAGACGGTCACTGCCTACTGGCAGCGGGCAGAGGACATCCTTCGTCGTCTCGGCACATCTGCTCCGCCTCCTCTTTCCGCGCTTCTCACCATCAAGCGCGGCACCACCAGCGCGTACGCAGACGTCTTCGTCCACTACCCCCAGGACGTCCTCTCCACCATGGCGGCCCAGGGCACCCTCATGCCCTGGGCGTACGAGCTTTTCCTCCGCATTGAGGAAGCTCGCCAGGAGTCCCAGCTCCATCGCATGGAGGCTCTTGCATCCCTTACCATCGCCTCCCCTGCCGTTGCCTCCGTGGCTGTCGCCTCCCCCACCGCAGCTACCTCCTCGTCTTCGGGAAAGAAGAAGAAGTGCCGGAATAAGAAAGGCAAGGGTCCGTCACAGCAGCAGCAGCAGCAGTCGTCGACCGGGTCCGGCGGTGGTGGCTCGGTCTGCCACAACTGTGGCCAGCCCGGGCACGGGTGGTACACATGCCCTTTCCCGACGGACGAGGCACGCATCATCACCACCCTGCGTTGCCAGCGGGAGTGCCGTCTCGCCTCTGCTACCGTCGCTACTGCTGGCCCTGACACTGCGACCTCGTCCAGCAGCTCTGCCACTTCGACAGCTCCGCCAGTCCTACAGACTCCCGCGCCGCAGCAGTACTACTCACAGCCATCGGTGCTTCCGCTTCCTTCGCCGGCTCCGTCCTCCTACCCGGGCTCCGGCGCCGTCACTCCGCACTCCGCCTACACTGCCGGGCCGTCCTCCCGTGAGCGTCAGCTGGAGCAGTACATCGCGCTCCAGCTTGGCCTGGCTCGCCCTCCTCCCCAGGGAAGTGCGAGTTGGGTCACCTCCTGCCCTCCTGCCTAGCCCTGCATGACTGAGACTGAGCTGCGGTCCTACCCCGTTTTTTCGTCTGTCTCACCGTCTCCCGTAGTATCCTCCTACACCCCCTTCCTTGACGACATTGCGTGGCTTGACGATTGGCAGTCCCGTTTTGTGCCCCCTTCCACCGCGTCCACGTCCATTGCTTGCTGCCATGTGACCGTTAGCGATCTGGCGACCCCTGTCCAGGACCCTGCTGAGACCTGGATCATTGCTCCGGGGCCACGCATCACATGACGGCCTCTCGCGAGGCCTTCACTATGCTCGGTCCTGTAGGCGATGTCTCCGGTGTCCGGACGGGCTCCGGACAAGTGTTGCCGGTCCGTGGTGTTGGCGTCGTTCGTTTCCGTGGTCCTGCCGGTGACGTCTTTCTGACCGATGTCCTCTTCGTCCCTGGTCTCGAGCTCAGCCTCCTGTCCATGACTGCCCTTGACCGCATGAGCATGGACGTTGTACATTCACGTGGTGTTGGCACTATGTCGTTGCGTCCGTCTGGTCTTGTCGTACTGCACGCCACCGCCCGTGGCAACCTGTGGCATGTTCCTCGCCTCTCCTCTTTCTCTCCCGTCTCTTCTCCGTCGGCCGTCACAGGCCATGTGTTTGTCACCAGTACGCTTTCGCCTCTGCACACCCGCCTCTTGTATCGCGGCCTTTGCCACGTCCACTCCGCCGCCGTAGAGAGCATGCTCCGCACCCAACCGGCCAAGGGCCTTGACCCGGAGACTTTCCCTCTCCCGTGCCCCACTGAGTGCATTGACTACGCTCAGGGGAGGATGCACCGGTCCACGTACCCCTTGTCTTCCTCCCGTGCGTCCGCCCCTCTTCACCTTGTCCACTTGGACATCATGGGCCCTCTCCCCACCACATCCGTCGGTGAGTATGGCCGCTATGTCCTCACCCTTACGGACGACTATTCTCGCTACCGCTGGGTCTTCTGCCTCCGGCAGAAGAGCGATGTCGCCCGCGCCATTCAGGACTGGCTTGTCCTCGCGGAGCACGAGTGTGGCCGCCCTCTTCGCCGCTTTCGCTCCGATCGCGGCGGAGAGTACATGGGTGAGGCCACGTCCTTTCTCGCCTCCCGCGGGATCCACCATGAGACGTCTGCGCCCTACACACCCGCCCAGAACGGCGTCTCCGAGCGGTGGAACCGTACCATGGCCGACGCCGTCCGCACCATGCGGGTCGATTCCGGTCTCTCCGATGGCTTCTATTTCAAAGCCATGGCCTACATGACCTGGGTCTAGAACCGGATTCCCCACGGTCCCCTTCCCCGCCAGTCCACGCCCTACCAGCACTGGTGCGGACGGCGCGCTGATCTCCGCCCGGCTCGCGTCTGGGGCTGCGTAGCCATTGTGTGGCTGCCCGCCCCACAGCAGGGTGGCAAGCTCGCCCCCCGCGGACACCCCTGCACCTTCCTCGGCGTGTCTCCTCAGTCCAAGGCCTGGCGCTTCTGGGACCCGTCTCGGCACTGCATCGTCGAGTCCCGCGATGCCCTCTTCTTCGAGGACCTGTTTCCCCGCGACCTCATTCGCTCCGGCTCGTCCGTATCCCTCCCGTCGCGTGGGGGAGTGGTGAGTCCGTCCTCCGTCCTGTGGCTTCCGGGTGACACAGCACTCCGTCCCTCTGAGCCTGTAGCCCCTGTCGCGTCCTCCGGACCAGCTGTCCCCGCCGCGTTCGCTGGCCCCTCCGGATCAGCAGTCCCGGTCGCGCCCGCTGGCCCCTCCGGACCAGCAGCCACGGTAGTGTCCGCTGGCCCCTCCGGGCCAGCAGTCGCGATCGCGTCCGCTGGCCCCTCAGGACCAGCAGCCCCGGTAGTGTCCGCTGGCCCCTCCGGGCCAGAAGTCCCAGTCGCCTCCGTTGGCCCCTCGGGGCCAGCAGTCCCCGCCGCGTCCGCTGGCCCCTCCGGGCCAGCAGTCCCGGTCGCGTCCGTTGGCCCCTCCGGACCAGCAGCCCCAGTAGTGTCCGCTGGCCCCTCCGGAACAGCAGCCCCAGTTGCGTCCGCTGGCCCCTCGGGGCCAACAGTCCCAGCCGCGTCCGCTGGCCCCTCTGGACCAGTAGTCCCGATCGCGTCCGCTGGCCCCTCCGGACCAGCAGCCCTAGCCGTTTCCACTGGCCCCTCCGGGCCAGCAGCCCCAGTCACCTCCGCTGGCCCCTCCGGGCCAGCAGCGCCTGTTGCGTCCGCTGGCTCCTCTGGGCCAGTAGCCCCGTCCGCCTCTGTTGGCCCGTCGGACTTAGTGCCATCTCCTGCCCGATCGTGCTACACACGTGGCTCAGGTGGCAGCCTCCGACCTCGGCCGACAGTGAGCTCACAAACCGTCACACCGTGTCCTGTGGCGCCTCGACCCCCTGTGGCTCCACGTGTCTCCTCCACTCCCACGGTCGTTAGTGGGGACCCCGGCACGAAGGCTCTCGGCCTGACCACCTCGGCCATCATCTCCGACCTTCACCCGGGCTCTGCACCGGGCTACGTCATGCTTCATCAAAAGCATCGGCATGCTGTCATGGCTGCACTCGCCCGCATCCCACCTGGAGCTCGTGATGCACACGCCCTCTCCGTCCGGTCCACAGCACGCCCGGAGGACCCAGCTACCCTATGCGAGGCTCGAGCCTCTCCTGAGGCCGCACATTGGGATGCTGCCTGCGCCGAGGAGCTCGCTGCTATCCGGCAGCACCACGTGTATGACCTCGTCGACCTCCCTCCAGGTCGGAAGGCCATTGGTGCCAAGTG
>SZWC01007456.1:29893-43548 GCA_023375785.1 Penium margaritaceum
TCTCTCTCTCTCGCTCTCTCTCTCTAAACTCTCTATCTCTCTCTATCCAATCTTTTCCATCCCTTCATCTCTCTATCTCTTTATCTCCCTCTTCTCTCCTTCTCTCTCTCTCTCTCTCTCTCTCTCTCTCTCCATCCCTCTTCTTCTATCTATGCCTGTCTCTCACTCTATCACTCTCTCTATTTTTCTTCTCTCTCTCTCTCTCTCTCTCTCGCGCTCTCTCCCCCTCTCCCTCTCTCTCTGTCCCTCTCTCTTTCTCTCTTTCCATCTCTCCCCCTCTCTTTATCACAATCTCTATACCAAAAAAGAAAACCTATAAGAAATATGAAAAAAAAATAATGAGTGCACATTTTTTGGGATTTTGTTAGCTTATACAGCGTTATTTTTAGAGGAGACATAATTCAAGTTGATTAACGACCTAAAACTTTCTATATGTTTTTGTAACTGTTTGTTTAGTATCGTCCCTGTCGTTAACTAGCAAGCCGACCTAACAAACGAATATTCTGAACTCGAAGTTGGCCCACACACATCAGTGACGGCTGGCAAGATTGTCAAAAGTCGCCAGTTCTCGTCGGCAGTTATCGTGCACAGCAAGTCCTTAGGACCCCCCCTAGTGCGAGGCAAAGTGTACATGGGCCAGTGCGCTTGATTTACGCGGAAAAGTGCACTTATCGTACACTGAGTGCGCGATTCTTTCAATACAACGTTTTCTGTGGTTTGCGATCTTTTCTTCATGCGTTTGTGAAGGTTTTAACTATTAAAGGAACATACCATTAACTACGGTCAGCTTACGGTAAACCAAGAACGACAAGGATGCCACTGTTCCTCGCAATCCTTGACTGTCACTTGGACTGAAGTCCTGTTTTGATTTGTCTTCAAGCTTGAACCCAACATTAACTTCAACAACCGCGAAAGCTGCAATTCCAGCTCGACATCTTGACACAGTAATTGAGCAACGAAAGTGGTGATCTCACCTGGTTGGCTGGAGCTAACGGATATCTGCCGATGGTACTATCTTGACAGTGATAAGAAGAATCCTTTCAGAAAATTATTGATCTCATTCGATTGAAACATTAATCGGACGACATTCATCAATTTTTGGAGTTCTTCACAAGGTTGAGAGACGCGGAAGTTTCTATTTGTTAACGTAATAGGAAATCAAATGTTGTTTCTGGCGTCAGCCAAGAATTGACAACTGAACCTGGGCCGCCCCAAGGGCATCGATTGAAAAATGAATGGAACCCATTAACAGTAGTCTGTTGTGGGTTCCAAGGAAGCTTTTCCGTCATCAACTGTTTTCAGTTCTGGATAGCCCCGTGACCGCCATCTCCATGTATTTCAGAGATGTAGACAGTTTCTCTCCCGAGAAACTGTCTACATCTCTGAAATACATCGATGGGTTCCGACATTTCTGGACGTGCAGTTGGTTGAGCGTCCGAATAGTTTTTGCAACTTCATCTCAATTCCTCTGGCACCGTTAAGCTGCTTGCCATTACAGATGTTCGCCATAGATTTACCTTCGATAGAAAAAAATTGAGAACAGACCCGAATTTCATCGTTCCTCCTTGAACTGCGATGTGGCCGTCGACGGCTCGGGACCCTCACACACCAAGCAGGCCGGGTTTCAAAATTCACAACTCACAGGTTTGTTCATCCTTGAATGCTCCTATCAATCGCAAATGTTTGAGGTTTGTTTTGTAAAAGGAGATTTTACCGATACGTACTTTCACTGCGGATAGTATCGGTGTCACACTGAGTGCGTGATAAGTGCATTTTCACGCTCATTTCGAGTGCACTTGCCACATACACTCCCCCCGTACACTGGGGGGTCTCTCTAGACCATCTTGCAAGTACTGGAGCGACGATACATGCAAACCATTTAGGTGAACGATTATCCAGGAATAGTCAGCCGTTAACTATGACGTGGACAGGCGCAGAAAGCGACCATCCAACGATGATTCCAATGCCATTGAACACACGGACGATCTAGATAGCGTGGACGTGAAAGGTTTTCGTAAGAAATCAATTTCATTCTATCAGAATACAACAAAGAAAAACCAATGAAGACATTTGTACGTCGTCAAGATGGCTACATGTGGTTGCCTAGATAAACCGAGGAAAAAAACACTAGAGTTGCAACAGAATTTGTTTTCCACTGATAAACGAATAAAATCTCCTCAAACACAGAATGGAACAAAAAATGAAAAATTTCTAGCAAAATTTTGTGTCCAAAGGAGGAAAACACAAACGTTATATTTTCTCCGCATTTTTTTGGAAAGGATATGAGGAAAATTTTCTTTTATGAATTACTTAAAAATGGACTTTTCATGTCATAAACATGGACCCCCCAACTACAAAAACAATCTCTCATGTATTACACTTTGTCCATACATTAAAGTCCTTCCTTGTGAGAGAATTGTTTGTACAAGACAAAAATCAAGGTTTGCGAGGACACATAAGACAAAGTAGTGCATTGAGTGCGCTCTTAGTGTGTTTTTGTATGAAGACCAAGCGCACTCACTACATACACTAGGTCCACGCACTGAGGTCCTTCCTAAAAAGAGAATATCTTGGCCATATAAGACAAAATAGAAGGTTCACTCGGAAACATGAGACAAATACGCGCACTGAGTGCGCTTTTAGTGTATTTTTGTATGGTAACTGAGCGCACTTGCCACATACACTAGCCCCTCAGACTGAGGTCCTTCCTAAAAATAGAAATGATTTGCCATTTAGGATAACAAGGAGGAAATGCTTTGATGTATGAGACAAATGAGCACACTGAGTGCACTCTGAGTGTATGTTTGTATGGTGCGGGAGCGTACTTGACACATGCACTAACCCCAGGCACCGGAGTCCTTCATAAGAAGAGATCTTTCAAGCCATACAAGACAAAAGTACACTCTTCTTATACACTATGGAAATAGTGTAAGGATTGGTGTAAGCTACTCCCTTGTATGAGAGCACAGTCAAGGTGTACACTAGAAAACTAGTGTATGAAAAGGCCTTAATAAACCATACCTCGGGCGATGGTGGAGCCGGATGGCTTGTTGCCAGGGGGCCTACGGTCAGATGTCATTGTGTTCGACTTGGCCCAGAGTACAGTGTGGGTGGCGGACGTCACCACGGTGGACGCCCAGTCGGACAAGGTAAAGGAGGAGGAGCAGGCTCTTCCGGCGGTGGAGGCCGTGAAGGACAAGCACTACAAGGCCGCCCTTTTGCAGCAGCCAGGGTATCGGCTGCGCACAGTGGCTTGGAAGACCTTCGGCAGTCTTGGCCCGGTTTGTTGGCGCTTCTTCCATCGGCTGGCGGCATTGTGCCTCGAGAGGGGTCGGGGCAGGTGCAGTGAGGCTGGCCAGCCGGGGTGGTCGGCGCGGGCAGTTTCCTTGTTCACGCAGTGGCTCTCCGTTGCTGGGATTCGGCAGCAGTGTCACGTGCTCTGTGACTTTGGCCTGTGGCGTGGGGGACTGGACCCGGCACTGGGCAGTGCCAAGCCTGTTGAGCTTTCGCGGCCGTGGCCCCTTGGCCCTGCTACGCTTTCTGACCTTTGCTACACTGTGCCGTTGGATGGCGAGGAGAGTCTCCTCAGTCCTTGGCGCTTGTTTCCTTGCTCTTTCTCTCCATCTTCTTGTGCCGTGGGTGGCGGCATTTGCATGCTTTCATACCCCAATTTTGTGCCGGGCAGGGGCAGTGTTTTCATGTTCCTTCTCATTGCTTCAGTTTATATTGTAAAAACAATAATGATAATAATAATGAAAAACAAAAAAACAAAACAAAAAACAACAGCAGCTCTTCCTAGTGTCTGCTGTGAGGCCCCTGAACGCCCCTTTAGTAAGTTCGCGATCTCTTACAGCGTGTCAGTCTAACGGTGCTACTGGCGATACATTACATCCTGCACGTGACGAAGTTTGCAAGTTGCAAGTGGTCCACAACCGTGGGCTCATAACGCCCAAGGAGGAGGAAGAGGAGGGGACTGCCAACCCCTTGTCTTTGTCACAGACCAGTGCCATGTGTGCCGCTCGGTAAGATTCCAAACGTCAAAATGGTCAAAACAGAAAACCGACAGCATTTCTCAAGGAATTGAGATGCTGGCAAAAGATGATGTTTTGACCAAAAGTTACTGACGTCAGCAGAGCTCATGATCACATCAGCAGTCTTGAAAAAATACGCTGGATTAAAACATGCCAGCGTAAAAAGCACTATCATGAAATAAAATGGCGACACAAAATTTCATTCATCTTTTTACTCACGCAAACTCTGCCTGGCTGAGGAGGCAGGGTGACCTCGTCACCCCCTACTCGCACCTACGCAAGTGTTGTGTAGCCGTTGCACAGCTACTGCACAGATGTTGAGAGCTGCTGCATAGTAGCCATAGCTGCTGCTCCTGCAACATTGCTGTGGCTGAATTAGCTGCTGGTATCCTGCTGTAGCTGCCATCGCTGTTGCGGTGCTGTTGTAATGCTACTGTTGCTGGTCTTGTTACTGCTGCCACTGTTGCAGGTGCAATGCTGCTACTACGTAGATTCTGCCTATGCTGCTGTTAATCTCTCACTGTATATACTCCTCCTGTGGTGGCCGTGAGTGCGCATGGCATGCTGGTACAGCGAGTAGAGGCGACGAACCGTGAAGGCACGCAACTCCTCTTCTCCTCACGGGTGGTCGCCTCCATCCTGACTGCATGGCCCTCCTTCATCACCAGAGCCTGACGTCCTACCCTGTGCTTAGGCTTTTATAGTAAACCTAGTTTTTTTCCCTAGGTGTAAGTGACCTTTTCTTGCTTTTACTCATGAGACCCATGTTGGACGTGCAAATCAATGTTTGGGTAGGCCAAGACTATGCCACATGGCAGGTGGCAGATTGCGCGCCCCCTGTGGGGTGCGCAGATTCGCTCGTGCCGGGTTTTTGGGCCGTTGAGGGCTTTCGCCCTCGAGTGAGCATTCTCGCCGGCGAGCTTTGCTCACCAGCGTGACGGGTGAGGTCGACTAACGACCTCACCCCCTAGGACTACTATGACTTGGATTACTACCGCACTTGGACTTTTTTCAAACTGGCCGTCATGGTGTTTTGGATTTAGCTTGGCCTAGGAGTCACCATTTCTCGTGCCGTTTGTTGCAAACGTTGTGTAACGTGATCCTCATGGTATCAGAGCTAGGTTCGACGGCTGAGAGTGGGGCATCGTGCTGGCGCCAAGCAGAAAAGGGGGCGGCCGAGTAGAGCGTGGAAGTAGATCCGCACAGCCGCCACAAAAGCAGGCCACGCCAGGCATAAGGCGCGTCAAAACCGCACCCCTAGGCTGCGCCCTGTGAGTGGTGGCGGCGGGAGACGGGGTGGTCCACGTTTTGGGTGGAAAGGGAGCGAGGGGGGAGAGCCCAGGCACATCTTCACCTCTCATGAGGTGAAAGCGGGGTCCCCTGGCTCTACAGGCATCTGAGAAGGTCCCAGGTGGCCTGGCAACAGTTCTTAGGTCAAGATAGGTGGTTCCTATCGAGCCTTGGGCTCGCGGCAGAAAACTGGGCCCAATGTGGGCTCGGTGAATTGCTGCCAAAATTTTCTTCGGCCGAAGGGGGTGGTCAATAGCACTTTCCCAGTGCCCTTAGTCACCAAGCAATCTGCCAGGAGCCATGAGTGCAGCTGAATCCACGCGAGGAGGGGCCGGCGCTAACGTTGGGGTTAGCACCGGAGTCGGTGCTGGTGCCGGCGCTACCTCCACCGGGATGACATGGGACGAACTGAGCAAGGTTCTGTTGCATGAAGACCTAACACCGCCGCTGTTGGGTGTGAGTGATTTCCTCTCATGGAAGGACGTTTTCCTCTCATGGGCAGTGGAGCATGGTCTGGAGGACTACTACCTAGCCCCGCCGCCCGACGATGCCGATGTGCGAATGCTCCTTAGAGAATTTAATGCTCTATTTCGCGCGCTCCCAGAGGACCAGCAGTATGCCGTTTGTCATTTCCGCTTTGGAGTCAAGGGGGAAGCCCTGAGAATCCACATAGTGACGACCCTCGACCTCACGATGCGTGGAAGCACCTGACCACACGACTTGACAGAGGTGTTCAAGGAGCTACGCAACTACAAATACATTATACGATGCGAGGCACGCAAAGATGAGGGTGCAGCAGCAAGCGCATTTGTGCACCAGGGCGGAGGCACATCCCACCCCTCCCACCAGCATTCGGGTGGAGGAGGCGGAGGAGGAAGGGGAGGCGCTGGGGGCAGAGGCGGGCAAGGTGGCAAGGGGCGAGGCCACGGCCAGGGAGCAGGAAACCGCACCTGCAACTACTGTGGACAGACGGGTCACTACTGGAGGGCATGTCCGTCTCTCCAATGCATTATGACTCCTACTACGCAGCAGACACGTCCAGCGGTGGGCGAGCCACCCACGTCGTTTTCTCATCCTAGTCAGCACCTGCACCCCCCAGCATGGGCGACGCAGCCTGTTGTAGGACCACGAGCGCCGGCACCCTTTGGGGCGGCGACTTTTGGTCCACAACAGTTGGAGTCACCCATGTAACCAACAGGCTCTGCTCCATCTCCACCACAGTACCAGGAGCCTATCTTCATGTCCCCGTACGTCACTACACCAGCTCCTGTTCCGGCCTGGGCACAGAGGGTGTATGCCGAGACGATTTAGCCACAACAGCCCTTTCCTCGTCCTCCCGGACCAGGGTGGAGCACGCCCATGGAGTCGCCCCCACCTGAGCCCACAGCCAGCTCACAGCCACCAGGTCAGAGGTTGGGTCACACGCACATCACCACAACGCATGCGCTGCCTATGCATGAGTGGTTTTTTGACACTGTTGCATCGCGTCATATGTCGCCGCATCGTCAGCTGTTTGTCACATTGCATGCCATGCGTGATGTTGAGGGTGTGAAGACGGGGTCTGGAGAAGTGCTGTTGGTTGAAGGTGTGGGGACGGTGGCTCTCCAAAAACCAGGCGGGGTTCTGTGGCTGACTGGTGTCTTGTATGTGCCGCGGCTGAAAGTGAACTTGCTGTCTGGGGGGGGGGGGGGGGGGGGGGGGGGTGGGGAACAACTGGATCAACAAGCCAATGTGTCCGCACTTACACAGAAATAGCGTTGCATGCTTTTTGATGCGTCTGGTGCCTTGCTGGTTGATGGGCCGCTGCACACTGACATGTTGTACAAACTGACCTTGTTCCCTTTTGTCGAATCACAAGTGAACCGTACCTAAGTGCACGTTGTCACAAGCATAGATGCAAAACACACAGAAATCGTCCATCGTCGTCTTGCTCACATCAACACTGAAACTGTCGCCGACTTACTGAAACACACCCCAGCACATGGCCTGCTTCCCAGTGATTGTCCTCACGGTCTCAAAACAGACACGTGTCTTGAGTGTCACGAAGGGAAGGCCCACAGGCAAACCTTCCCCACGTCAGTTAGTGTAACAACCAAACCTCTTGCGCTGGTGCATGCGGATCTGACAGGACCGATGCCAATGCCATCAGTTCAGTATAGGTCACTCTATGTCTTGACTCTCACCGATGACTACAGCTGCTTCCTTTGGGCTTTTCTCCTGAAAACTAAAGCAGATGCCCAATGTGCTATTGCTGAATGGATCCCTCTAGCTGAGAGACAGACCGGTTTCTCATTGCTCAAGCTGCGAACAGACATAGGAGGCGAGTTTCTTGGCAGACTGACAGTAGAACTGAAATCAAGAGGAGTCGAACATCAGTGTACAGCCCCATACACGCCACAACAGAATGGATTGGTCGAACATTGGCACAGAACCCTTGGTGATGCCTTACGCACATTGCTCACTGAGTCTGGTCTGTCATTTGGGTTCTGGGAAAAGGCCAGAAAGTATATCATATGGGTATGGAACATGTGCCACAAGGACCACTGCCCAAGTCTGCATCGCCCTGGGAATGTTGGTTCAAAGAGAATGCCGACTTGAGGCCGGCCAGGGTGTGGGGTACAATGGCCTGTGTTTGGTTTGCACAATCACAACAAGAGAAAAAACTGAGTCCACGTGGTCATCGGTGCGTTTTGTTGGAGTGTCACATGCCTCCAAGGCATGGCGATTTTGGGACCCCACAAACCATTGCTTTGTCGAAAGTCGAGATGCCTCCTTCCTAGAACACATGCCCTACAAGTCATTTTGCACCCTGCGTCATGCACCTGCCCTCGCATCGCGAGAACACTACCCTGAGTACGTGAGTTTCCCCGTGTTTATGCCTCTCCAGTCACAAGAGTCATGGCGTAGGACTCAAACAAAGCAAAACAGGGACATGGTCGATCCTGTGCCGAGAGACCTGCTTTCACCTACAGACTTGGCCAGCACAGACTCTGGTGACACTCAGGTACCCCCAGGTCTCACGCCGCAGAACTCTCTTACAGAGTCAGAGAGTGAAGGAACACCACCACCGAACCCAGTGCGGCGATCCTTGCGTGATCTGCCTAGAGTTGACTATAAGCTGTTTTACCACACTGTCGGCACCGCAGCGACAGCCCACACTCTAAGTGAACCACTGACTGTGGCTGAAGCCAGGGGGCGTCCGGATGCCGCCAAATGGGAACAAGCAATGGTGGCAGAACTGAATGCACTGCTTGAGCATGAGGTGTATGAGTTGGTGCCTTTGCCATCTGGCCGGAAGGCTATCGATGTTAAATGGGTGTTCAAACTGAAAAGAAACATCAAAGTTCTGATTGAGAAGTATAAATCAAGGTTGGTGCCAAAAGCTTTCCATCAGATCCCAGGACAAGACTTCACAGACACATTTGCGCCTGTGGGTAAGTATGGAACCAGCCATACTAAGCTTGCAGTGGCTGCACGTGAGGGTTGGGAAATCCACCAAATGGATGTTAAAAATGCCTTTATGAATGGACCACTGGAAGAAGAATTGTATGTGCACCAACTTGAGGGCTTTGAGGACGGCACAGGTCGGGTATGGCTCCTGCTTAAGGCCCTCAATCGAGGGCCTCGGTGTTGGAACAAAGAAATCTGACGCACCCTGGAGAGTGGTGGGTTCACACAGAGTCTTTGTGACCCATTGGATGAAGGTCTACCTGTTGCACTGCTGGTCTATGTGGATGATCTGCTAATCTTGTCTTCCATTCCTCATGCTCATTACACAAGCCAAAGCACTGCTCAAGGATTACTACAAAATGACAGACCTTGGTGAGGTGCAGAATTTCCTTGGCATGACCATCACACGTGACCGCACAGCACGGACACTGACACTTCATCAAGGTCGATTCATTGCTGATCTCACTGCACGTTTTCAGCACTTGGTACAGCACCTTTCTCGAAAAACAACTCCCATGAGTCCTGACGTCTACGCACACCTGCTAGATGCACGCACCACATGTTACGGTCCCGACGCCGACCCTACACTGTACAGACAGATCACTGGCAGTCTCTTATATCTTTCCTCCACCGCACGTCTTGACATTGCATGTGCAGTCAATGTGCTCGCTCAGTTCATCCAGCAACCAAGCAGTACACACCAGAAAGTGTTTCTGAAGCTGCTGCGTTATGTGTTGGACACTGCCACTCTTGGTCTTGTGTTTGCCCCTACCATAGGTCCAGTTCTGGATTGTTATTGTTACAGTGATTATGCTCATGCCCGTGCAGCTCGCAGTTGGGGTGGTTATGTGTTTCGTGTATGGGGCACCGCTGTGTCATGGCGCAGTGCCTGTGTGGCACGCAGTGTGGTTGAGGCAGAATACATAGCTTTGGGCGAGGCAGCATGTGAGGGGATTTGGCTTGCACGACTGCTTGAAGAACTTGGCGTGCACACAGCTGCTGTACCCGTGCATAGTGATAGCTCAGCCGCACGCCGCATCGCAGCAAATGATGGTGTGTTGCATCCATGCACAAAGCATGTCAGCGTCGGACACTACTTTGTTCGAGAGGCAGTGGATGCTGGGACAGTGGAGGTGTGTGCCATCAGTGGGAAGGCACAGTTGGCGGATTTTCTCTCCAAGGCTCCATCATCCTCTTCTCTCTTGCTACAACTGCAACAATTGGGCTGCTTGCCTGGTGCACTCGCGTCCAAGGGGGCGAGGAGGGCCATGCGGTCAGGATGGAGGCGACCACCCGTGAGGAGAAGAGGAGCTGCTACTACGTTGATTCTGCGTATGCTGCTGCAGTTGCGCTGCTGGTGCTACTCGCGCCTGCTGTTGCTCGCTACTATTGTCGTTGCTTGCTGTCGCGACCATTGCACATTGCTTCTGCTCGCAGCCACCGTCGTTTTTTTGGTGCCCCTGGTTGTAACCGAACAAACTGCTGTTGTTACCTGGTGCTACAGCTGCCACTCATTGTGGCTGCTGCAGCTTGTTGTTGCCACTGCTGATGCTGCTGCGGCAATGGAAGTGACTCACACCACCACTGATCGTGTTGTTGCCCACTCTAGCGTTTGCGTGGTGATGCTACTGTTGCTTACGTCTGGGTGACGTCTCTGCTTTTGACGACTGTTGTGATGAGTTCCAGGATACGGCACATACCAAGGCTGCAATACTGCAATATTTAGTACCGCAAAACTCAAGTACCGCAGTACCAGGGTACCACGGTATGAATGCTGCGGCAACATAGAATCATGGCTGCTCAATACCGATACTGGCATTGCTACCGCGGTCCCTACGGTATCCGTAAAGTAGTGCGGTATTTCGCGAGTGCTACAGTACACGGTATACCATAGTTTACAGGTCTCATTTTACCATGGTACAAAACAAGTACCGTTGTACTCAGTGGGTAAGTATTTTTTAAATGATGCGATTCATACAAGTTTGTGAGAGGATTGTATTTCTGTATGTTGAAAGATGGCGTCGGAGAGAAAACATAAGGTTCTTGCAAACGTAGAGGGAAAAAAAATCAGCAGATTGGGAATAAAAACCCTGCCCCGGAGAAGGCAGACATGAGAGAAAAGAAATAGCAAACTGAAAAATGCTTGTACCTTGTCCAACACAGTATGCTTAAAATGAGACCTAGCTTCTCGAACCCATACCCCATGAACCCCACCTTTGACCTTCGACATCGACTTGCTCCTTGTCGCAATGTCGACCTGCGGATGAGGAAATACACTTGGATTTTTTTAAAGCAATACCCCCGAGTTCAGGGTCACAGCATATGGGGTCAATCTCCTTCCTTGAAGGGCCACAGAAGTTTTATGATTGGCTTAAGATGGACATTTAAAGGATACAACTATTCCAGTCAGCTAACGTGACCTTGCAAAAGTTGCGTTCGTCCACCTACAAAACATAAACCATCTGATGCGCGATTGCCCAACAAGTAACGCGTTAGTTTTCAATGTAATTGCATTTTGACGTGAGTTTGTAATTTGGTACCACGGTACAATAGCACGGTAAGATACGGTAGTAAGATAGAAGCGTACCTTGATAGGTTAGTACCGATACCTACAGCAGTGTACGTCAGTTGATGCACACGGCAATGCAAGTTTGTCTTCAAACCGGCCCAAAACTACAGTTTTGGTCTTAACTCAACGCACAGGCATCCAAACACAAGGCCATCTAAATCTAGAGATGTAAAAATCTTGAGCTGGACACTACGACTGGTCACACGTGCAGGACCGACATCGATCGGTCGATGTACGTCGCAAAATTATGTCAATCGAGTCCAAGTCCAGTCCACCGAGAAAATCCTACATGCTGCAGATTCTTGCAGAAGACCCGAGCAAGCACATGCAACGCCGTGGCAGCTGTCTAGCAGCTATTAATGGGTGGACCACCACATGTGGTCCAGTGCCAGCTGGGTCCGCATCAGGGATCTGCACGAGCTTGGACACTGCCAAATGGTCATAGTAGGCTATACAAACAGACGGGGACAACTCACATCACGACAGGGAACCATGGTCTCGCTATGGCCACCTAATCCCACGCTTCACCAAACCAGACTCTTGCTCAATACATGGCATCCACTAGAGCTCCTTTGAGGCCTACGCGTCCTACGATGGTTCGAGCAAGCCAATGTATCTATAGTTGTCTTAAATATCCTTGGGTTTTGTGGCATGTCACGTATGCCACCTCATTGTCCTAGTAAAACAAGAACAATGTACGCGAAAGAGGCTCCAAGTTTGTCTATGTTGTTTACAAAGTCCCTAATCTACCTTATCGCATGCCATTCTTACATGAGTTGTCAACATCAGTGTGAAAGTTGATTTGCTAAGACTTCCCAACTTGAATTCATGCTTGGCCTCTTTCAACAAAACAGAGGCACCCTTACCTTCCCGTCAACCAACTTCACACGGTGTCGTCCAGCAAGCTTTACTAGTGGGGGCTTGAGGCTTCCTCAGCCCAGAACGCTTAAGTGTGTGTTCACCTAATGTACCATAATCCGTATTCGTTCTAAATAATCGTTTTTTATTCAGCCATGAGTTCCTCAATAAACTGTTTAGATAATGGGAGAACCACTTTTGAAACTCCCTGGTTTGGTCGTGTTATTTGCCTATTGGTCTTTCAAATTCACGCACTTCGGAGCCCATGCTCACTCTCGCTCCGGAGGCACAAGCGAGAGCAAATGCAAGGCATGAAGATGGCCGAATGTGCGCTTCGATCGAACGGCTTGACATCGCCAGCTGGAGCATCCAAACTTTACAATTTGATAGCCTCGTGCGAGTGTTGCTTCGATAAGGATGTATAGGGGGTTGAGTGGTGGGTGAATTTGAGAGTTCCTCGACTATTTAAGAGTGCCATTAGACGACCACGCGAAAAAAATTGAGGGACGCGATTTAAGAAGAATACAAAAATCCCAAAAAGAAACGAATTTCGCTTTCCTTTTCAAAGTGATGATTATGCAAGGCATTCTCCCAAGTGCACAGTGGGATGTGCATTTGAGAATGTTTCGTCACCAACATGGATTCCATTGTTTGAAGACCGTGATCAGATATGTACAACACTTTAGCTTGCTCTTCCAGGACCGGCACGTGCTGCGGAAAACAGTGAAAATGTGAGTGAGATGGGGCCGTCCTTCAAAAAGCGGAGTGAGAAGACGGGCTTGAGAGACGGCCACAACGCCGACTGCATGCCCACGGCATGCGCCACCACCAAGCACGCCAGCACGTTCGTGCGCCAACCCTGCACGGGACATCCAGCCACAGGCATGAGCAGAGTTGAGTCGTTGCAGAGTGCTTGACAAACCACAAGTCAGCGATCCCCACAACCAAACACACGACCCCTGTCGTCGCCACCACTGCCACCACCACTAGCATCACCACCAGCAGCAACATCATGACAACAATGGCATGATCACGGTGACCACGACAGGGACCCATCACCATGACAAGGACCATGGCCATTATATGTCCGATTCGAGTTGTGGTTCCAACTAAGATTCGGAACTACTTTTTGCTTGGATTTTGACGTAAAAGAGTGCCTTTCTGGAAGGCACTCCATCAACATTCACACCTTGACAACTTGTAAAAAGCCGAGACCAACATGAACTCGAATCGCTTTCCCCAACTTCACTTTCCCATTTGTTGTTGGATGACCACATGTGAAGTCAAATCGAGCTCCAATGTAGAATCGGAATGAACGGGTTCATGTTCATGTCCACGACCAGAGACCATGACCATGACCTTGTGATCACGACTATGACGATGATGATGACCATGTGATTGAGAGGGAGAGAGGCAAGGAGGACAGAGGGTGGGAGGGAGAGGAGGGGGGGAGGGAG
>SZWC01007456.1:63145-90471 GCA_023375785.1 Penium margaritaceum
ATTCAACTCCATGGCGTTGTCCAAACTATTACACCCACCGCACACCTACTGCACTACAACCACACTGAAGCTACCCCTGCCACAATCCGCCTTCAGACAAAGCTGGACCTCCAGCAACCATGGAGCCCCATTGCTGGAGGGAAACCACCGAACACCTGCTCCTATGGGTCATTCCAGTCGACACCATTTCTCCTTAGCCATGACCTGCAACAGACACATAAGAACAATACGCAATGAATGAGCACATTTGCATAAATGACAAATGAGAACAAATTGTCCTAGCAGCACAAACATAAGAAACGTCCTTACATGTTAGAAGACATAGGGCTCGTCATCCCACTCCTCTGCGCACTCCTCCCAACCGTCCATGATGCATGCCTGTTGCTGTTCACGAACTGTCCTTGCCTCCCACTCCCTCTGCTGCTGCGGGTCTGTGAATTGGTCGCCGTCCTCGGCCTCCTCGTCATCTGAGTCACTGAGGATGTGCCGTTCTGGGTCATAAATCTCCTCCTGCGCAGAATCATAGCCTGCTGCCTCGGGGTCATACTCAGCGTCGTCTTTTGGTCCACCCGCTGCTCCTGTTGCCCTAGCAGTTGCTGCCACCACTGCAGAGGCAACAGCAGCAACTCTGTCAGCTGCTTCTGAGGTGCTCCTGCGCCCCGCGTGCCCCGCCCATCCCCAGCCTGCGCCAATGCCAAGCACGCTTGTCCCTGGACTGGTTGCTGCTCCAGTCGTGCTCCTGCGCCCCGCCTGCCCCGCCCATCCCGATCCTGCGCCAATGCCCAACACGTTCGTCCCTGGACTGTCGTCGGAAAGTAGGACAAAATTTTCTGCTGCAGTACCTCCACCTCGTGAACCCCCTGTGGTGCTTCGGGGGGTACCAGTGGCAGCTGCGGCGACTGCTGCTGCTGCTGCTGCAGCTTCATTCTCCGCTTGGGTCTATACTGGGGGCCACCTGCCAGCATATGCCTCTGCCCTCACGGCAGCTTCTGCGCGCTGGAGTCGGCGTGTCAGAGCATTGGCTGCAGCCTCAACCGCAGGAGCAACAACAGGCTCGTTCCTACTCTTTTTTTTCGTGTGACCCTTTTGGCCACAGCGCGGGCAGATGTAGTTCTTGCGCCGTTTGTCCTCTCGGTCCCACCGTGCACTCTTCGGCCGTCCAGCTCCACGCTTAGGTCCTGGGTGCTGCCATAGCACACCCTCCTCGACTTTGAGCGAAGCTGGGTTAGCGCCTGGCATGGGGAAATTGTAGGTGCGCCTGTAGGCCATACGCGTGATTCCCACGTACCACAGTGGCTCGGCCTGCTCCCCACGGCCGATGACGAATGCGCACGCATGTGCACATGGCTGGCCCCACTCCTTCCAGGCACCGCAGGTGCATGTGCGGTCCTGTACGTTCACCTTACGTGTCCTGTTGCTCTGACCCGTGACACTGCAACTCTGCGGCCCTTCCTCCGTGACGTCGTACATGTGCGCAAGGACGCTGCTGTTCAGAAGGCGCTTTGCTGGTGTTGGCGCCAGTTGCCCCTCGTACGACTTGCTCAACTTGCGCCTCTCTGCAAGCAAACGCTGCACGCATGTGTACAGAGACACAAAGCAGTAGAACGAGAAACGTTTCCTGCACTCAACGATGCGGTCGTTCAAAGACTCCGCAGCGTTCGACGTGGTGTGACCACTACGGCCGACAGGACAGTACAGCCTGGCCCACTGCTCCCTCGATATGCCACCCTCCCTCGGTATGACCGTCGACAAACTCGTCCGCGACATGGGCACGTAGCAGCCACGGGCAGTCTTTTTCCTTGAACTGCCCGCACCGTGCAGTGAACCGCGTCTTCTCACTGCGTAGCCAGCGAATCATCATTTGGTTTGTGATGGCGTAGTCGTCCACTGCAGCGCGCGCCTCAGCCATGTCCCGGAATGACATCCCACCGGGAAAAGTAGTTTCCGCCCTTCTGCGTTTTGGGGCCTCACCAGACGCCTCATCGTCGGAGGAAACTGCAAAACAAACAAGGACATCGGAGGATTCAAAACCTGGATCAAGAACCAAGTATTCTTTACACCAAGGGAATACGTGACTGAATGTTTACCAGCTACATGAATCGGTCGGGACAGCCTCAAAGTGTCTCGTGCTTGTTCGAGCGAGATGAGGAGCACCTGAGCACGCTGCTCATGCTCAAAGTGCTCGTCGTACACGAGGTTTCGAGAGGAAAGGGTTTGGGGCATGAGACCTGGCTCGTTGAGTTGCGGACGTGAGAGACCACGGCGTTCAGAAACCACAATAGCGTCGCCTGACCTACGCCTACGGGACGCAGCCCACTGCAGCTGGGCAGCCATGTTGGACGACCTGGGTACATTACATGTAAAATCAGAAGTAAATACACTAGATACCCATTCTCACCGGGCTCAGAGGCGTCCACAAGCGCTTCCATGGCGCGCGGCTGTCCTTCGTGGTGGGTGTCTCTCCAGCATGACGGGGCCTTGGACCCTACTGTCGACAGCGGTCGAGAGTAGGGTCCAATGCGTGACCATTGGACACCCTGGACAGGACGCTGGAACGCGATTGTCCCCCGACCAGTCGTTGGCGCAACGTCTGCATGGTACAGAAAATAGACACCGTGGCACGGGTTCGGGGGGAGTTGACAATCCTCGTTCATGCACAAAATGCGACTCGATCTGTCTCGTTGCCTTGCGTAGAGTCGGGGCATGGAACGTCGCGTTCATGATGAATTGACAACAGTGGACAGGCTGGCGGTTGCTGACCGCGACAGCCTGCAGCATGACGTTGCGTGCCGTGGTTACCGGTTGACAATGCCGATGTCTAGGATCCGTTCCTTCGTACGACAATTGCTTCTTTCTTGAATACCGCCTAAACGCAACGGAAGTCCGACAAGTTCCCTTGGCAGAAACATCATCCCACCGTAATACAATTTCTGTTTTGAGGGGTCTCCGACATATTACGCCTTCCTGCGAACATTATTGGATGGTCTCATTTTCCGCAAACAGAAGAGCGCTGACCCTTAGCCCGCCGTTTACGCACAACGGACAATACACTTTTCACGTTTCGGGGAACGCGCTTTTTATTCGAAAAATAATAACCCCATATCCACACCTTACAAATATGAACGCCATGCCGGTATGGCGTAGTAATAACGGGCGTAGTGGACATGGTGGTGTTGTCGTCGACGACCGTGGACATGGGGTTCTTATATTTTAAACTGGTGGATATGGGGGACATAAACTTTAGCAATTGGATATGGGAGGGTCCGCCCTTCGGGAATGTGGATATTAGAGCTATTTTGCCCTTCTACTTATCCCGCTACGGGGTCAGTAATGCCCTAATTGGCTGGAGACTCCGAAGTAGCCTCTAGTTTCAGCTAACAATCGTCCAGGCAAAACTAAGAAAATACATCATTTTTGGGTTACGAAGTATACCCTCTTGTAATCCGTTTGACATCTACTTTTAGAAAACCCATTTCTCTCTTCCTTCTATACCACATCGTCCACCTTTGGGAGTTCGACTACAAATGCGAGATTCACCCCTCAAGTGGACTAGGTGTTACCAAGCATTTCAAATCACAAAGAAGTAAAGAGAATCCAAGACGCAATGGTGCATCCCACTTGGCAGATGTGCAATTGAAGAATTCTCGAGGGCAGATGTAAACACCGCTCCCTTCACACCTCCAGTCACTATGTAATGACCCGATCGAACGCTAAAATCCATACACGTGGACGTCTCTCTCGAATTTTCTTCACGTAGATAAAGAATGACCATCGATTATGGAGTGAATGTATCTCGAACATAGCTCAATCCAACGCGATGATGGATGGAATCATCAAACGCGTCCTCCAACATGGGTTGCATTCGATGAAGCCATCCAACGTCACGCTGGACCAGGCGTCTCAAAGTTGTCTCCAACCACCAGATGGGATTCCATCAAATTTCGTCCAACTTGCCCGCGCCGATGACCTGATCAGTCGCCAACATATACGGCGACGATTGGACATCGGGGCATGGCCAGCGCCTACTCCAAAAGGCTACGGAAAAGAAATGTGACAGTCCGTGATGACCCTAGGATTGCTCTGTCAGTAAACTGCGTCAACGCCAAGCTCCGACCTGACGTAAAAGTCTCACCTCGTAGGCCGCCCTAACGTCGAGCTTTCGAGGGGCGTTATATTTCTGCAACAAAAGCCATCTAATACAAAGAACTCAACAGAACCTTTATGGTCGGATTCTTTCTTTGAGCGCCACCAACAAACCATAAACAAACAGTTGCGAAAACAAAAAAAAACGTGGACGACTTGAATCGCACGCGCGTCAAAATGATCGCCTAGTCGTTCAGGTCAGCTTACAACTTCGAACAGCTCAGTCAGGTTTGAGCTTCTGATGGGTTAGGAAGCAGATAGGCTCTAAATCTAATGCACTTCCAACAGCACATCACATCGCATGAGGAAAGAGGAGGAAACAGGATTATCTGGCCAATTTATCCCATTTTAAGCAAGTCCGCAACAACGAACAACACCTATAGGAGAAAAACAAAACAAGTCTTCAAACCCAAATTGAATTCATCAATACCACTAGTAAAAAATGGTATATTATCCATGTTTCTCCAAAGGTAAATATTTTGTAACACAAGCAGTGAATTCCAATTCATTTACGAGCAAGACATCTGAAATTTTCCTTCTGATATGGAGAACAAAGTAAAGCCTTGATCGAAAAACCATACAACCAATTCATTCTTATAATGTATTGCATACATGCATGTGAATACCTCCTTTGAAATGGTTTTCAGCTAGAAACTGCTGGAGCGCACGTTGGGGTAGTATCGTTGTTGATGTAGCGCGTGGTCTTCCACGCTCGTTGCTTAGTCTGCTGCCCCCTCAGTCTGCCGCTCTAGAGTCTAAGTCTGAGTGCTCTGGGTTTGTTACTCAGAAGTGCGCGCGCCAGTGTTAGCGCCAGAAAGCAGCTGAAAATTGAAAGTGACTGATTAGAAATGAAGAATAAGACACATTGGGAGACCCCTCCAAGTTCTAGCTCCCCCCCAGGATGGTTACTCAACCAACCAGCCAATCAAAAGAATGACCAGTTTCTGGCAAGCAGGGTTTTTTCGGTGAGCCCTGCTAGATGGCCAACAGCCCAAAACTCGGGCGTCGTCCGTTTTGCCTGAAAACTGGACCATACCATAATATCAATGCTGTAAACGCACTTGTGTGGTCAAAAACAGCTAGAAAAACAGCAGCGAGTAGTTATGGCTGCCCGAACTCGGGTAGTGCCTACGATAGTCCATGGTGCCAAACAGTGCCACGCTAACATGAGACTTGGACCTTATGCAGAGCATGATGCTGCAGACACAATGGAACATTTGGATCCAACACTAGGTACATGGAGACAACATCTGTAGTGGCAGTGACCGCCGGCGGCCCGACCACCGAGGAGGCCTGCCGATGGAGCTGAGCACGTCCCCGCAGGGAGGAGGCTCCATCGGACGACTTTCCAACAGCGTTGAGTCTCGCCGTCAGTTATGTGCACGCTGATGTACACAAGCCGGGAAGACACAAGAGAGCACAATGAGAGATGCGAAAAAACCAACACTCCCCCATGACTCACATGTGTAGTGCACATGGGCGGGCAGCGACATATTCAACAGGCAGACTTCCCCACGGCACACAGAGACGTAGGCCAGGACAAAGAGTGCAACTCACAAATGCACGCCAACCGAACTCACAGCCTTCCTGAACGAGTCGCACTTCAGTGCCTTGGTCAAGAAGTTAGCCAGCTACCGTGCTGTCTCAACCCACACAATGTTGACATTCTCGTCATGGAACAACTAACGCACAGTGATACTCAACATTGATGTGCTTTCTGCGTGTGTGATGCACGCCGTCATTGTTAGCGAAGGCCATGGTACTCTCATTGTCACAATGCACCGTGATGGATGTAATGGACTGACGCAACTCGGACAACAGACGACACAACCACATGCTCTCACATGCGCCTAAGCTAAGGGCTACGTACACAGCCTCAGCAGTGCTGTGTGTAATGCAACCCTGCTTGCCACTTCGCCAGGCCACAACCGTGCCACCAATCAGAAAGATCCAGCTTGTGCGGCTCTTACCGTCCGTACTATCTGCACAATCACGGTTGGTGTAGCCCACCGCGACAACAGACGGCTGTCGGCGGAAGATGAGACCTCGTCGTGGAGTCGAGACGACATAACGCAGTACTCGGATCGCAGCTTCAAAGTGGCGGTGACGCAGCGCCTGAGAGAACTGAGCCATGAGGTTGACGGCGAACGCGATGTCTGGGCGCGTCGTCATGGCCAAGAACATCGGTGACCCGATGCCTCGTAGATACGTGGTCACGTCAACTAGCTTCCCCACAATGGCTGGGTTTGAGTTCTTCAGCTTCATCTGGCCATCGGGTGACATGGGTAAGGATGTGCTCGGCACGAGGGGCAGGTCCTGGGCGAAGCGAGTGAACAGAGTCTGTACATAGGCAGCATCATAGACGTGCAAGACGCCCTGGGGGCAATCATGCTCGAGCTCCATGCCCAGGAAGACTCGGACAGACCCGAGATCCTTCATCTGGTAGGCGGTGTACAGCAGGTCCTTGATGCGCTGGATGGCAGCCACGTCTGGTGTCACAATGAGGAGATCATCGATGTACAACAGGATAGCGGCGAAGGTCTGGCCTCCCGGGGTGATGAACAGTGCCGGTTTAGTAGTACTACGCAGGAGGCCGCCGTAGAGGAGCGTGCGGCTAACCTCCTGGTTCCAACACCAAGGCAACTGCTTCAGGCCATGGAGGACCTTCCGCAACTACCAAACCTTCCTGGTGTCGTCGTCGAAACCCAGGATGTACCATGTAGAGCTCCTCACCCTCCAGGGTACCATGGAGGAAAGCGTTGCTCACGTCCATCAGATGCAGCTCCCACCAGTGATGGACAACTAGGCTGAAGAGCGCCAAGCTAGTTGAGAATCGGCCAACTCGGGCAAAGATCTTGTCGTAATCAACCCCAGGGACCTGAGCAAACCCCTTGGCTATGAGGCAGGCCTTGTACTTGTCCAAGGACCCATCCGACTTCCATATGCGTCGGAAGACCCATTTGGCACCGATAGCCTTCCGACCTGGAGGGAGATTGACAAGGTCATACACGTGGTGCTGTCGGATAGCAGCGAGCATGTCAGTGCAGGCAGCATCCCAATGTGCGGCTTCGGGGGAGGCTCAAGCCTCGCGTAGGGTGGCTGGGTCCTCTGGGCATGCCGTAAAATGGACTGCGAGGGCGTGTATATCTCGAGCTCCAGGTGGGACGTGTGTAAGTGTAGCCATGACGGCATGCTGATGCTACTGATGGAGTATGGTGTAGCCCAGTGCAGATTCCGGATGGAGGTTTGCAATGATGGCTAAAGTGGTTAGGCCGAGGGCCTTGGTGGCAGGGTCCCCACTCACTATCATAGGAGTGGGAGAGACACGTGGGACGACGGGGGGCCGAGGCACCACAATGCGTGGTGTGGCGGTCCTCGTACTCATGGACGGCCTGGGTCGGAGGCTGCTACCTGGGCCACACGTGTACCGTAGTAGGGCAGTAGATGGCACCGAGTCAGAGGTGCTGGCGGGGGTAGACGGAGCTGCTGGTAGGAAGGGACCGGCAGACGCGGACGGGTCTGCTAGGTCAGAAGGACCAGCAGACGCGGACGGGGCTGCCGGCGAGGAGGGGCCAGCAGACTCGATAGGGGATACCGGCCCGGAGGGACCAACGGACGGGTCTGGAGCTGCCATCCCAGAGGGACCAGTGGATGCGGATGGGTCTGCTGGCCCGGAGGAAGCAGCAGATGCGGACGAGGCTGCCAGCACAGAGGGGCCAGCAGACGCGACTGGGGCTGTTGGCCCAGAGGGGCCAACCGACGTGAGTAGGGCTGTTGGCCCGGAGGGGCCAGCGGACGCAAGTGGGGTTGCCGGCTTTGGGGGGCCACCGGACGTGATTGGGGCTAACGGCTGGGAGGGACCATGTGATGTGCCGCCCGGAAGCGGGAGGATGGGGAAAGGACTCACCACTCCTCCCCGCAACGGGAGGGACATTGACAAGCCGGAGCAAACAAGGTCGCGAGAAAAGAGCTCCTAAAAAAAGAGGGCATCGCGGGACTCGGTGATGTAGTGTCAAGAGGGATCCCAGAAGCGCCACGCTTTGGACTGAGGAAGGTGCAAGGACGTCCACGGGGGACGAGCTTGCCGCCCTGTTGCAAGGCAGGAAGCCACACAATGGTCACGCAGCCCCAGACACGAGCCGGGCGGAGGTCAGTACGCTGATCGCACCAGTGCTAGTAAAGCGTAGACGGGCGGGGAAGAGGTCCATGGGGAATCCGATTCTAGACCCACGTCATGTAGGCCATGGCTTCAAAGTAGAAGCCATCGGAGAGGCCGGATACGACTCGCATGGTGCTGACAACGTCAGCCATGGTGCGATTCCACCGCTCAAAGACATCTATCTGGGCCGATGTGTAAGGTGCCGGCGTCTCGTGGTGGATGCCGCGGGAGGCGAGAAAAGTTGTGGTCTTCCATGTACTCGCCACCGCGATCGGAGCGAAAGCGGGGGAGAGGCCGACCATACTTGCGCTCCGTACGAACAAGAAATTCCCTAATGGTCGGAGCAACATCGCTCTTCTGCCGAAGGAAGAAGACCCAATGGTAGCAAGAGTATTCGTCAGTGAGGGTGAGGATATAGCGGCCATGGTCCCCGATGGACTCCGTAGGGAGAGGACCCATGAAATCCGAATGGACGAGGTCCGAAGGGGCGGACACACGGGAGAATGACTGAGGATAGGTGGACCGGTGCATCTTGCCCTGAGCGCAATCGATGCACTCTGTGGGGCACGACCAGGAGAAGGAGTCTGAGACTAGGCCCTTGGTGGGCTGGGTCCTGAGAATGGTGTCAACGGCCGCAAAGTGGACGTGGGAAAGGCGGCAGTACAAGAGACCTGTGTGCTGTGGTGAGAGTGTGCTGGTGATTAAGACATGGCTTGTCAGGGCGGATAAGGAGGGGATGGAGGGAGGGGAGGACAGAGAAGGTACATGCCAAAGGCTGCCACGGGCGGTGGCATGCAGAATGACAAGACCGGATGGACGTAACGACACAGTGCCAAGGCCATGCGAGTGCAGATGGTCCATGCTCATGCAGTCAAGGACAGTGATAGACAAAAGGCTGAGCTCAAGACCCGGGACGAAGAGGACGTCAGTCACGAAGACATCATCGGCAGAATCACGAAAACGAACGACTCTGACGTTGCGGACAGGTAACACCTTTCCGGAGCCGGTCCGGACACCGGACACATCACCAACAGAACCAAGCACACTAAAGGCCTCACGAGAAGTGGTCATCTGATGTGTGGCCCGGAGTCGATGATCTAGGTCTCGACATGGTCCTGGAAAGGAGTTGCCAAATCACTAACAGTCACATGGCAGCAAGCAAGAGATACGGATGCGGTGGACGGTGGCGCGAACCGAGACTACCAATCATCAAGTCACGTGATGTCCTCATAGAGAGGGATAGAGAGCACGGGAGACAACGAGGCTGATGAGGAGTAGGACACAACCGCGGCTCAGTCTCAGTCATGCAGGGCAGGGCAGACGGGCAGGAGGTGACGCAACTCGCACTTCCTTGGGGAGGAGGACGAGGCAGGCCGAGCTAGAGCGTGATGAACTGCTCCAACTGACGCTCACGGGTTGATGGTCCGGGAGTGTAGACAGAGTGTAGAGTGACAGCGCCGGAGCCCGGATAGAAGGAGGACTGAATCGGAGATGGAAACGGAGGTGACGATGGTTGTAGTTGATGTTCCTGGGAATTGACGACGATGAGACTAGTGTGGTTGTCGGAAGAGTGGAGCTGCTGGACGAGGTAAAGGCTTGAGGGCAAGCAACATCTACGGCGATAGAGGCGAGACGACGCTCATGTTGGTGAAGCATGGTGGCGATGACGCGCGCCTTGTCCGTCGGTAACGGGCACGTGTACCACCCGTGTCCTGGCTGGCCACAGTTGTGGCACACCAAGCCACCACCATTAGACCCGGTCGGGTGCTCCTGCTACTGTTGTTGCGGGCCCTTGCCCTTCTTGCCCCTACGCTTCTTCTTTCCTGACAACAAGGAGCTGGTGGATGCAGCTGCTGCGGGGGAAGCAACAGCCATGGAGGCAACGGCAAGGGAGGCAAGGGTCTCTATGTGTTTGATGCGGGACTCCAGTCGAGCCTCCTCAATCAGGAGAAAGAGCTCGTATGCCCAGGGCATGAGGGTGCCCTGGGCCGCCATGGTGGAAAGGACATCCTGGGTGTAGTGGAGAAAAAGACTGGTGTATGCGTCGGTGGCACCGCACTTGATGGTGAGGAGTGAGGACAGAGGAGGTGGAGCAGAGGTGCCTAGGCGAAGGAGGATTTCCTCAGCCCACTGTCAGTAAGAGGTGACCGTCTCGGTCTCCCCCATGTGCAGGGAGTTGAACTCCGGCAGCAGACGGCTGGTCTCAGCCTCGTTGGATACGCAATGGTGACGGCTGAGGACGTTCCATGCCGCTGCAGATCTGGGGTCCTGCCAGTGGTGAAGTTACCAAAGAAGGGCTCTAAGGGCAGGAGTGATGTCGGAGGAGCGACTAAGACGAGGGCACGTACGGCACAATGAGTCATAAAGCTGGTCGGCCTGGGTGGAGTCGTACGGAAGAGTGTAGTATGCCCACAAACACTAGCCCTGTGCCCAGATACGGAAGTTGAGTTCCCAGTTCTGGAACTGCTCGCCGGCGTGAAGCGGTGGGGGTGTGGTCTCAAAGTCCTTTGGCCTGCGGCCGGCACCAAGAGTGGGGCCAACGACTCAAGTCACTGTCTGCCGCTTGCACTGAGTCTGTTGTTGTGCCAGGTAATACGTGGCAGCAGACACAACAAGACTGGCGTGCCCAAGAGGAAGGAAAGGCGGCATGGCACTGGTGTGAGTCTGTGATGCCAACGGCTGCAGTGTTGCAAGTTGTTGTGTCAGTGGGACAAGCTGTTGTTGAATGGGGGCCAGGGGGTTAGAGGCGCCGGTGACAAAGCCTATGTACTGCTATTGCTGTTGCTGTTGATGCTGATGTTGCTCCTACTGCTGCTACTGGTACTGGTGCTGCTGATGTTGCTGCTACTACTACTGCTACTGGTGCTACTACTACTGTTGCAGCTGCTTTAGCTGCTACAAGGAAGGGGGGCTGGGGGTCCCCCCAACATAGGAGGACCCCTCCCTACTGGGGTTGTGAGCCATGGTGGGTTTTGTTGCCCCGTGGTATTTTTTGTTTCTTTTGTGCTGTTGATGTTAGCAGTGACGTCAGCCTAGGATGGCTGACATCAGTAGCTACTACTGCGTTATCTGTAAGGTTGTTGCTGTAGATTTTCTTCCTTTTTGTGTTGATGACGTTAGCAGTGACGTCTGTAGTGATGTCAGTCGAGGACTGCTGACATCAGCAGCGGCTATTGCTGGAGCCGCTGCTGTGTCAGCTGCTGGGAAACTATTGTTGTTTTTGCAGCTGCTACTGTTACCGCTACTGCTGTTGCTGCTGCTGGTCTGCTGTTGCAGTAGCAGCTACTACTACTACTGCTGTTGCGGCTGTTGGTGCAGCAACGGCTGCTACTATTGCTGCAGTTGCTGCCACTACTACTGCTGCTGATGCTCCTACTACGGCTGTTACTGTAGCAGCAGCTACTATTGCTACTGGTACTGCTGCTAAGCTGCTATGTGTTGCTTTGGCTGCTATGGCTGCTATCGCGGCAGTGGCGGTGGCTGCAGCCGCTGTAGTGCCACTTGTGGGGTGGAGGATTTTTTTTGCTCCCCATTTTTTTTATCTTTTTCTTTTGTCACACTGAACTTGCTCATCACTGTGGGCAACGAGGTACAAGAAGTGAGCTCGCTGCTCACTGCTCGCTCCAAGCAGTGAGCTTGCTGCTTGTAGCTCGATGCTCATGGTGAGTAGCGGGCTGCCAGCAGCTGCAGCTACTGTTGCTTCTGGTTGCTACTGTAGTGAGTGCAACTGGCTAGTGTTGGTTGCTGCCGGCTGCTGCTCGCTGGAACTACTATTGCAGCCGGCTGCTACAACTACTCGCTATTGTTGTTACTACATCTAGCTGCTACTGCTGCTTGCTGCTGTTACTATTGCACGCTATCGCTTTAGCTACTGCTGCTACGAGCTGCTGCTTCCGGTTGTTGGTGCTGCTTGCTGCTGTGGACTGCTGCTATTGTGAGCTGTTGCAAGCGGCCGCTGCTGCCGGCTGCTGCTGCTACGTGTACCTACTGCTGGCAGTTGCTCCCACTTCTTGCTACTACTGCAAGCAACTGCTGCTGCTACAGGCTGCTGCTGTTGCTTGCTGCTGTTGCTTGCAGCTACTGCTAGTCACTGCACTTGGGTGACGTCACCGCTTGCATCGTTGCCAGCAGGTGTCTGACGCGGCCTGTCCCTCACCTCCTTGCGTCACGCGTGGGGGTCAGTGTTGCCGGAAACATCCGGCAGCATTTCCCCTGGCCCAGTGGCCGTGGGGAAAAATCTGACGCTGCCACCAGGCGGGTCAATGCTGCCGGAAAAAATCCGGCAGCATTTCCCCACCATTGGCGCGTATGGGGGTTTGCTGGCGTAGTCAGGCACCTGTACGCCAGTTGTCTGCTGGTGTTTCCACGCTCTTGCTCTGATGCCAAGCTAGAAACTGCTACAGCGTATGTTGGGGCAGTAGCATTGTTGATGCAGCATGTGGGCTTCCACGCTCGTTGCTTAGTCTCTTGCCCCCTCAGTCTGCCGCTCTAGAGTCTAAGTCTGAGTGCTCTGGGTTTGTTACTCAAAAGTGCGCGCGCCAGTATAAGTGCTAGAAAGCAGCTGAAAACTGGAAGTGACTGAATAGGAATGAATAATAAGACACAATGGGAGCCCCTCCAAGTTCTAATTCCCCCCTCAACTCTGTAGAGCTTGTTACTCAACTAACCATCCAATCAGAAAAAGGACCATTTTTTGGCAAGCAGGGTTTTCTTGCTGAGCCCTGCCAGATAGCCGACAGCCCAAAACCCGGGCATCGTTCGTTTTGCCTGAAAACCGGACCAGACCATAATACCAACATTCCGAACGCAATCGTGCAGTCAGAAGCAGCTAGAAAAATAGCAGCAGGGAGTTATGCCTGCCCAATCTTTTTGAATTGGTCCCGTCCTTAGGCGTCTTATGTCCCTGACATACACAAGTCCCTAACACTCGCGAGTGGACCTCTTTGTCCTTACATTCATACTCCATCGTGCCGCAACTTTAAGATTTCTACGCCATTCGGCCGAGGGCATTTTGGCCAACAGTCCCGACTTTTGGTGTTACATCCTTGATGTACAGGAGTCCCTGAAACTCGTGTTGGTTTGTGTGGCTTCCACCTGCCACGACCGACGCAGATTAATTACCCATATACCCACGTTGGTGGTATATGATAGAGGAGGGTCTGACAACACTACGGGCCTTCGGAGCGGCCCGAGACTTCTCTGGCATCTACGACAGCGCCGAGGAGACACGGTCGATGCGTTCTGGCAGCCCTGTTGGCTTTTTAGGAGCTAGGGGGGTTTTCTTTGTGGATTGAGACCCACGCACCCGGTGGAGAATACCGGTGCAACGAGGAGACGCGATGGCTATAGTAGTGCTTCCGATGTTCAGAAAGCCGGTTGTGATGTCTGAACGCTGATTTCGAGTATTTCTAACACTGCTTGTGTTTTCTCAATGGTCGAGACCCGGGCACTTGGAGAGTTGTTCTGGTGCCTCAAGGAGACCACCTTTGGTTCTCTCGTGGTGTATGCAGTGCGTTCTTCCCACTGACTCATTTGGGTTCAGCGGGGGTGACAGGGCCCGGTGCGGCTAGCGGCCGGTGTCCGTACATAAGCCCGCTAGGGATTCATTTGTGCTTTCTCCTTGTTCTTTCATGTTATGCATTCCAGATTTAGCCTAACCTTTTTCGTTAAACACTGCATTCACACTCAAAGCTCATGTTTGTTTTTGCATGGTCCTACATAGCCTGATTAATTTCCAATATGGTATCGAAGCGCAGGGGGTCGTGTGACCAGCAACAGTGGACGGAACGCAGAGAGAACGCACCACGTGGCGGTACACCGGCACCAATGTGAGGGAGTGCAAAGTGACTACACGTGATTGCCACATGGGCGGTGAGCAACGCACATCAATAGCAGCACACAGCAGTAGTAGCGGCTGCAACATCAGTAGTAGTAGCAGCAATAGAAGCAGCAACAGCACTAGTTGCAGTGCCGCGTAGTAGGAGGAGTGGAGGCAGAGTAGCCGCTCATAGCAACGGCAGCAATGGCGGCAACAGCAACAGTAGCGGCTGGCAACAACATTCACAGCAGCTGCGCCTACTACTGTAGCAACAGTAGCGGCAATTGTTGTGCTGCGTGGCAGCACGAGCAGTAGTAGCGGCAGCAGAAATGGTGGCGCATAGTAACAGCAGTAGCGACGGTAGTAATGAGCAGCAGCAGTAGTTGCTGTACCATGCAGCGGTAGCAACAGCGGTGGCGGCAGCATTTGCGGCGCACAACAGCAGCAGTAGTAGCGGTAGCAGCAAGCAGTAGCAACAGCGGTGGCGCACAGTAGCAAGCAGTAGTAGCAACGGTGGCGCACAGCAGTAGCAGTAGAAGCGGCAGTAGTAAGCAGCAGCAGCTATTACGTAGAGTAGCACCAGCAGCAGCTATTTTTGCACAAAGCAGCAGTAGCAGTAGCAACGGATGTAGCAGTAGCAGTAGCAAAGACAAAAACTGTACCTCCCATTGCAGCTACTACTGCCGAAGCAAGGAGGGCCTTGCAACCCTCCTCTGAGGGCCCCCTTCCCCTCAGAGGGGCCCCCTCAAGCCCCCTCAGTGGGGCCCCCTTGGTGAGGGCCGTCGGCCCATGAGCCCCCTCGGCCCCATTGGCCCCGTCGGCCGACCGACGGAGGAGGCCAACGGCAAGAGAGGGGCCGACCCCCTCCCTCCCCGCTCGCTCGCTCCCATCCACCTCGCTCGCTCGCACAAGCGAGCGAGCGAGCGAGCGTGCGTGGGAGGGAGGACCAGCTGGACCCCCCCTCCTTTCCTTTCCCCCCTCGTTTATTTTCTCAGCTGCCCCAAATTAGGGGCAATTGAGAATAGGGGGGATAAGAAGAAAAACGAAAAAAAATAAGTTCATAAAAAAGGGGGGGCTGAGGACAAGAAGGGGGAAAAGAGAGAGAAAGAAGGTGGGGGTGAGGACAAAGGAAGAAAGAGGAGGAGGGGGTGAGAGCAAGAAAAGAGAGAGAAAAAAGGAAAGAAAAAACAAAACAAACCAATAAAACAATCGATAAATACGTGCCACCTACAACCGCACACGCAACCCGTCTAGTAGCCGCCGTAACATCACCTACAGTAGCAACAACCAGAGGAGCAACAACTGTTTTTGCAACAGCAGCAGCGGTGGCGGTGGAATGGCAACGACTCCATGGTACAGAGCAGTTACAATTGTGCCTGCAGTTTCCCCTTCCCAGCCGACAGCGGACTGTCGTCGGCGGCGATTTTCTTTTCAATACGTGTCGTAGACCGGTGTCTCTCTGGGGCTTGTAGACTAGTCCCCGCACTTCAATCCGTAGGATCGACGGCGTATTCGGATTTGTCCATCTTAGAGGGCTTGGTCATCTATCGCTTGGAGCAGCGGCTACACCTGCAGCCGCCACACACTCTGTTCTTGGAGAGATTCTCGCTCCTTTAGTGGCAACAGCACTAGTAGTCGCAGCTAGTGAGACTCCCTTCTTTGGGCGTGTTGTGGTAGTGTAGCTCGTCTCGTTTGGTCACGATTGTTGACCTCGACACCGTGACCTGTAGGAGTGACCAGTGTCTACTGGTCTCATCTTCTCCCGTGACTTGGTGTTTACCACCGGGAGTAGGTGCCCTTGGCACCTATCCTTCGTGTAGGGCACGAGATGAGTGTATAAACATCTGAGTAGGCATCCTATGTGTTTGCCTACTACTACTATGGTGATGGACGTCAAGGTTGGCGTCGCTGCTAGACGCGCCCTCGCGGCTGGAATCCAGCTTGGCTTCAACCTCGTCTTAGCATGCATCCTCCACAACATGCAGATCTGCCAGCGTTGGTAGATCCCCTAGCTGGACCTCTGGCGACCATATTCGCCGAGATCCATGGCCTACGGTAGATGGTGCAGCGGCTTTGTGATCTCGTCGACATCAAGAGTGCTTCTACTACTAGTTAGTTGACGGCCTCCTTGATCTCATCTCCTCCATCCTCTCCTCATTTCTCATCTGATGGTGTCCATTCAGCTCCACCTGCCGGCCACTCCCTGGCTGCCACCATCCTCTCGATCCTCCAATCTCCTGCTACCACGACGCCACCTCGAGATGACATGTATTCCTGTAGTCGTTCCGATCGTGTGTGCCCGCAGCGTTAGAGTCAGCGCTACGCATGCTGTGCTCATGCCGGTCTTGATACATCCTCCACCTCCTTGGCTTCGGTTAATGAAACCTGTCGAGAGGGAGCATGATCACTGCGCATTTCTTGTTATGACCATAGCGACAGGATCCGCGCTTGCACCATGCCATCATGCCCGAGCGTGAGCTCAGGCAGATTCAGATGATACGGTGATATCACATGACGTAGAGTCTGATCCCGACATGGTATTCATGATGGGGACTTGCGTGTCATTGAGCTCGACTTCCATGTCCGGGCTGGATCTCCACCTTCCACAACAGCAGGTTACATCAGGAGGAGCACAGGCCCGGCGTCCTTGGACGGTGCTACTTGCAGCTCCGACCGGTGGAGGCCCGGCGGTGGCAGAGGAGTCCCGTATTGATTGGGATACGTCTACTGGACTTTTGGGGGAGTGTGTGCAACAGGCTCACACCAGTCCGGCGGAGATTGGAGTGCATGAGACGTATATGTCATCGAGGTTGACATCCACGCTAGGGTTGGAGCTGGACGTTCTACAACAGCAAGTTGCATTGGGAGGAGTGCACGTCCTGCGTGCCTAGGTGGTGCCACTTGCGACTCCGACCGGTAGCAGCCCAGTGGTGGCGCAGTTGTCTCGTGCGGATCGGGATGCCCCTTACGGGCTTCCAGGGGTATTGGTGTACGAGGCTCACACCAACCCGGCAGCGGTCGCATTGCATGAGGAGAGTCGGCTGGCTAGTCTTTTAGACGTTGAGGCATTCTTGAGAGCAGAAATTCTGAGAGATTTCACTGGGACATGTGCTGCAACAGACATAGCAGGTTCCACCTTGTCATCGACGCTACCTGAGGACCAGCTTCAGTGTCAGGAGCCGTCCATGTTCCCAGATTCTACGAGTTCCTATACACACGATGGAGCAGAGAAACACATGACGGAGTCACATGGTGGTCTTCACTCCATTATCGAGCGGTTGAGAGTGACCAGTCTTCCCGGCGAGACGGTGCGTAAGTGCCAGCTGTGCTTACTGGTCGCCTTGATGGGCATTATCGAGCCAGAGTCCTGCACAGTTGTGTCCACTACGCCAGCAGTCGAGGACAGTGGAGCAGATCCAACCACGCGGATGGAGTCACCTTGTCTGTAGGAGCTGAGTTCTGCCCTCTCGTGTTCACCTGTTGGCGACCCTACTGATCACATCGACGTTGAGAGTGGCAATACCTGCACGGAAAGCATTTCCACATGATCCAAGGACTCTAACGACTCCTCCTTCTCCTTATCTCTCGACACGCGATCGCTCATTCCTCCTCGTACGACAGACACAAGTTGCGGTCAAGATACCATACCTTCAGCTACGTCTGATTGTCTGGCATCGTAGGATATTGCGAGTTTGGTTGACCCCCAGGAAGATGCAGCAGCACCGGCTCCATTGTCTTCAACAGGAGAGATGCAGATGGATCTATAATTACAAGTTCTACATTTTGTGAGTGCAGCATCCAGTGAGACAGAGTTCATCCTATGTGAGGCAGACATGGGCTACCTCGACAAGTCCGAGGCAGATTACATTGACTTACAGGAACATGTAGAGATACTACAACGGGAGGTGATGGCAGTGGGAGAGTGAGTGTCAGAGCAAGGGAGCACCATTACTATCGGCACGAGCTTTCCACTAATCGAGGAGGATCCTATAACAGCTCCAGGTATGACGTCCGATGGAGACACTGCCAAAGGAGAGGTGAGCTTGCCTTCATTTTATGTCATCCTTGGTCCTGTTGACTCCATCATCGCTCCTTCTTCTTCTGTTACTACCTTCACACGCCTTCATCCACCTGCTTGAGCTGCTCCATCTTCACCTTCGTCCATGAGTGGTGGTCCGGTTTGTCGTTCCAGCCCTCCTCCTCTTGTGGTGGTGCACCCTTGTGCTTCAGGGTGCTCTATCCTGCCTCAGAGACCAGATCCACCATTTCATCCACGCATGCGTGCTGCTCACCCATTCCCTTTCCTCCGGCATACACAGATGCATTGCAACAGCGAGGAGAGAGGAGAGACTGTGAGTTGGGATCCTTGGAAGTCTCACGAGGATTGGTACACTACAGGTGGTGCAGGGGCAATATGAGGAGTTGTAGCCGGAGACACAACTTTGTCTTTGAGGGTGGGAGCAGACTCGTGCATGACAAGGGGGGGCTTTGTTTTTGTGATGGGAGACCACGTGATTTATTTTCCAGGATCTGTTCAGCTATAGTATCAGCATCTTTATCGAGGATATCACGGCCAGGTTCATCTGCCCAAGGGGAGTGTTGTGTGGACCTCGACCTGATGCGACGTCATGGGAGATGCATGGTGAGGAGTCCATGCTCTGTTATGAGCATACTACAGCAGGTGGCGTGTGGCTCATGCTACGTGCCTGCACAACTACATGTGGATAGTAGCACTCTGTTGGTCGAGACGCGGACACTTGGTGGGTTGTACCAATGTCACGAGGAGACCATGTGACCGTGTGTCTTGGTATGTGGCCATAGTGCGTGTGGCATGTGCATGCGAGCTGGCTTGCTCATACTGGTCGAGACCCGGACACATGGTGGGCTGCACCCGTGTTACGAGGAGATCCCCCCATGATCATGTCTTCTGGTTGTTGATGCTATAAGGCTGGCATACAGACACTTGTTGGATTGCTCGTAGCAGTCGAGACCCGGGCATTGGTACTGTCAGTGTAACGAGGAGACCCCCTTGTTGTCTGACATGTGTATGATGTGCATTACACTGATTTTTGCGCTTGTGCATCACTCCTCTCATGGTCAATACCCAGAAACTTGGTAGGATGTGCCAGTGTCTAGGGAAACCTTCGATGGGTAGCAGATGTGTATGTGTGTGAATTCACTCGTGCATGTTGTGGCTTGGCATACGTTGTTGTTCTGTGCCTTGGCTCAATGTTTCTGGCGTTGACGACCATGTCAGCCAGGGGGAGTGCTGGTCTGTGTGGCTTCCACCCGTCACAATTGATGCCGATGGATTACCCATATACCCACGTTGGTGGTATATGGTAGAGGAGGGCGTGACGACACGATGGGCCTCCGGAATGTCTCGAGACATCTCCAGCATCTATGACAACGCCGGCGAGACATGGTCCATGCGTTCCGAAAGCCTTGTTGGTGTTTTGGGAGCTAGGAGAGTTTTCTCAGTGGGTTGAGACCCGTGCACCCGGTGGACTATACCAGTGCGACGAGGAGACCCGATGGCTGTAGTAGTACTTCTGATGATTGGAAAGCCGTTTGTGATGTCTGGATGTTGATTTTGAGTATTTCTAGCAATGCTTGTATTTTCTTAGTGGTAGAGACCAGGGCACTAGGAGAGCTGTTCCTGTGCCTTGAGGAGACCACCTTTGTTTCTCTCGTGGTGTATGCAGTGTGTTCTCCCCGCTCACTCGTTTGAGTTCAGCGGGGGTGACGGGGCCCGGTGCGGCTAGCTGTCGGCACCCCTACATAAGCCCGCTAGGGACTTATTTGTACTTTCTCGTTGTTCTTTCATATTATGTATTCAAAACTTAGCCATTTTTTGCCATTTTGTACTGCACTCACACTCCGAGCTCATGTTCTGTCTGCATGGGCCTGCATGCCCCAAAAGTTTCCAGCTACTTGCGCGTGGGCATTTTTGTTCTTTCATTCATGGCCCACTGTGCGGAAACTTCAGGATTGTTACGCCGTTTGGCCGATAACATTTTGGCCAACTGCCTCGACCCTTGGTGCTCCGTTCCAGAATTTCTCGATAACTTCGACCACCTTCCAGAATGGTCAACACAAGTGTCATGAACCACATTGATATTTCCATATCCCGACTTCTCAACCGAGCTCCTTGAATGCACCAGTCATGACGCAACCTCACACGCGTCGCTTGGGTCTAACACCGAAGACCCGAATTATGCCTCATTCTCATTCTCGGCATTGTATATATGCACTCGACACACTTGAAACTTGTCATCGACGTACGCTTACTTCTTAATACAGATTATCCATTTGTCCTAAACACCCGAATCGTCCTTTTCTCACACCTCATCCCTGTGAACCACCTACATTCCCCTTGGTGTAATATGTGGAATCAGAGCGCAGCGGCGCTAGAGGAAAGATCGACGCATTAACTACTTGGAGACAACCTCGCACGAGCCCTTGGTGGATCTCCACCGTTCAGAATATCGCCCACTTTGGGACTACAAAAGTAACAGAGCAAGCGCAATTGGCGATGGGCATCACTCCCCGGTGAGTATCCCAGAGATGGCGGATCAACAACAAGCGAATAATGATGCTCTCCAAGCGAACCAGGCGGTAACGAAAACTTTCGTGGCAAATGTTGCAGCGGGGACGAACCTGACAACCAATCCGGTGACAGACCCCTCGGGCTCGGCAAAACCTTCGCCTCCGCTGCAACCCATTGGCTCAACACCTGGCACGATAGGAGGTATCGGCCGAAAAGCACGAGTCAAAGAAGACCTGCACCAGAAATTATCGCGACTTGAGAGCCTCAACAACCATGTACTCCAACAGCTCAACGTAGCGATGGAGGATCTTCGAGTTTCTTGCGCACGCGAAGCACTACTCACCATAAGAAACTTGCAACTCTTGAGTGAATCCCACATTCAACCAGCACTTCCTGACTCGTTCCATCTTGCAACCTCCAAGGGACCAAAAGTCAAGATGTGGCTGAAAACTTTGGAGGTGTACTTCACCTCTGTCAGGGTCAACAACGAAAGAAAGAAAATTGACCTCCCAGTCTCGCTTTTGCGTGGCACAGCTTTGAGTTGGTGGTCCGATCTAAAGGCCATCCAACGGTAGCAAGAGACCGGCGGAGCTGCATCGACGGCTCTCGCAACCGCTCTCGCATCGTCGATGGCAGGCGTAATATCTCTCAAGCAGATCGAACCGACGTGGCACGACTCCCTCACACCAGCCGAAACATGCAAGGACTTTGCACACGCTACACTTGCTCCCTTTGGGAAGTGGAACGAGAATCCTGACACATGGTACATACTCCAACATCAGCGTCAATAGTCAAGCATGGCAAATTACACTCGGTGTTTCCGTGTAATCATCACCAGTAGTGACCTTGTCCCTCAAAAATGGTGTTTCTACTACAACAACAGCCTGAAGCGAGATATTCAGTGAGCAATTGCAAGAATTCACATCCTAGACGACCTTCCGCAAATGATTGCAAGAGCCGATCATATCAACAACGCCGACTACAATGCTCAGATGCAAGAATCCAACAGCTTGCAACCCCAAGGCCTCAATCCTAAAGGTGGCGGAGGAAAGTCACAATTGGCGGAAACCTTGTCTCTGATGAAGATCGATGCCATTGATCAACACAATCAATGGCTCTACTGGACGTGCGGAAAGTCGGGTCATATCTCGCGTGACTACCAAAAATGGCAACAACAAGTCAACAAGAGGGAGAAGACACAGAAAAAAAGAGAGGAGTCGGAAAACAGCAGAGGGAAGGAGTAGAGGGTGAAGCTCCTATCTGGCTGAAAATTATGCACCGACCGATTTCCCATCTGAGCGGATCACATCGTCGTAGATGAGGGTTCTTGAGATCACAAAGTTCGATGAGGGGTATGAGGATGTCCAACAGGGGATACTGCTACAAGTACAACCGAGGGATTGTAAAAGTCGTAGAACGGTACCGGACAGAGGAGCTTCTTACAGTTTTGAGAGCAACGACATGGTTTAGAAGCTGGGTTTGCGGACCGAACCAAGGGTGTCTAAAGGAAAAACAGTTAATGGACGACTATAGATCCGTGGACTTTGCGGACCATTTCGACTGCAAATCGAAGATTTGCATGACGGAATTGTCCAATGAGAATCCACAAAATTATCCTCTTCCGTGATTTCCTGCACGAGCACAACCCACAGGTTGATTGGAGCAATGGAACAGTCTACGTCAGTACTCATGGCAGAAAGCGATACGTGCCTCTGGTCGAGCGACCCACAATGCAACGGCAGTTACGGGAAGCAGCAGAGTGGAAGAAGTAGAGGAAGTTGCGATAGCTACAAAAAAAAAAACCAACTGATTTCACTGCACGTAGCCAAGCGATGATTCAAGCGTGGAGCACAACCGTGGCTAGTCCACGTGGAAGCACGTGGACGTGGAACAAATCGCAGCTGCCAATGCAACATCAATGACATTGACACCTGAGAAGTTTACAACAGTATCAAAAGAGCTTGTGAAGGTCATCAAGGAGTTTGAAGGGATTTTCCCCAAAGAACTATCCCGAGTATTACCACCACAACACATAGACCATCAGATAGACCTGAAGTTGGGCAACAGACTGACGGTGAAGGGGACCTTTCAGATAAGCGACCACATACTGACCAAAATAAAAAAGCAACAAGATGAGATGATCGGACAGGGGTTCATCTGACCCTCCACATCATCGTACGTAGCACCAGTGCTCTTCTTTAATAAGAAAACTGGAGAAATACTTATGTGTGTGTACTACCGAGAATTGAATGACATCAGTATGAAAAACAGATATGCCTTCCCCCGAGCAGAAGAAAATTTCAACAAACTCTGTGGGGCCCGAATTCCAAGCAAAATTGACCGTTGTAGCGGCTATGTAGCGTTAGGGCCAGTTCGGCCCTCGCACCACGTGATACCGAGGGGGTGGTCGTGAGCCACCCCTCACTATTGCAAGGGTCGGCCGGTGGCCAGCCACTTGCTGGCTACTAGCCGAGCGGCGGCCGGCTGGCTGGGTGGCTGGCGACCGGTCAAGTGACCGGCCGGCCACCCGCCAGCGAGCCACCAGCCACGGATCGAGCTGGTGGCTCGATCGGTGGCCAGGAGGCTACAAGGCCTCAAGGGCCGAGGCCGATGGCCTCGAGGCCTTGTCCTCGCTCTCTCCTCCCAGCCCCCTCAAGTGAGCAAGGTGAGGGATAGAGAGCGAGGGAATGAGGCACAAGAGGAATATTAGTGCAGGTGTGAAATTGCAGGATGTGCCTTACACACAACGATTTTGTGTCGTCGCGTAGAAAATGAAACCCAAATTTGTTTGATACGAAGTTTGAGTTTTGTTTACAAAAAAATCATACAAACGCACGAGTTTGAAGGAATATCCCTCTTGTTTGGGACCTAGAATGGGGGGACAAGGTGAAAACGGAAATATGCCTCCAGATGCTTGAAGTATTCAAGTCTCCTTGCACGAGTCGTTGATGACAATTGTCCCCAGAGTGACGCAGAGAGAAAACCCCTCGAGCAAGCTCTAGATGCCATTCTACGAACTCCCACGAGGACCTAAGTACAGGAGCTAGAGACTCGACATGTTATAGTGGTATCAGAGTCGAACTATCCTCGTAACTAATCGTGCGACAGTTCTAGCGGCTACGCCAGATGTAAAACGCTGCAAGCAGCTACAACAGCAGCAGAAATTCCATAAGGGGGTATCACGTCTACACTTATCCATTTCAACAACCGTAAAGTGCGTTAGAAAGCGTTTGAGGAGCTCTTCTTTCCCACCCTCATTCATTTGGACTTCCTCCTACCTCTAGGGGGCTAGTTCATTTTTTGTGATATGGGATGGGGAGTGCCCATCCCCAAACCACCAACATTTCCCCTCCTTTCAAGACTCATTCTTTCCTCCTTTATCCAAAAATTGGGACAGTGGCATTTGCCAAGATTAGGGACTCTCACGGCCTGAGAGCACCCAAAAAAGAAGAAGGGTGACACCTTGAAGTTTTTTTACGGCTTCTCCAATGCCGCCAGCTCAAGGGAGACGTTGACAAGAGACACAGGAGGCATCAAGGAACGTGAAGAGGAGGTCAAGGAAGACAAGAAGATAAGAGGAAGACAAGAAGTAAGAAAGAGGGAGTTAAGGAGTTTCTAGGAATGATTGGAACTCCTCTCCCACTTTTCCCCCTCATTTTTGTGAGAGACTCTCACACTCCTTGTCATTCCTTTGAAGTATGATTTTTTGCTTTCACTACCAAGTGATGTGAGTCACGGCTTATGAAAACAAGTTTCAAAATCCACGTGATTGTGCATACCGTGGTGGCCTATAAAAATAGTATTTTTCTACCACGTGGCTGTGGCGACCATGGCGCCCTAGGAAAATAGAAATGTAATTTATAATTACCTCACCGATCGTGAGAGAAAGGAGACTATGAAAGGCAACACCTCCTCAAAGTTTTGGGGTGATCCTCACAACGGTCTTTATGTGCTAGTTGTAAGGGTGACGGAATGGCAAGTGCCGGACAGTCCAAGACCAACAAGGGCAAGGTGGTGACGGCCTCACCACACACCCTCAGCGGACTCAAAGTCTTGGGAGCCGCCACCGCGAGTACAGTTGTCAAATCAAAGTACTCCATAAGGCAACCCGCGCCAACCTTGTTGACACCAAGAAGCGTAAGGAAGCCGAGAAAGTGTTCGACAAGCACTTTGACTTGCACGTGGGCGACCCCCACGCGACTGAAAACGCGCTCGAGGAGGATCACCCTGGCGTGGACCCCGAAGAATAGCATGATTCCGACGATGGCGAAGGCAAAAAGGATCATGATTATCGCCATCGTCATGTGGCAAAATCGAGCCGATTGCTGGAAAAGGGCAAGATGCATGTCAGAATACCTGAATCTGCCGACAGTAGTTTGGCTACTGAGAGTAGCAAAGGCACTAAAAGCAGTCACGTGAGAACTTCCCGTGAGAACGAGCTTTATGACGTCACCGTGAAGGCAATTTACAACGACCGCCGAAGGCATGCTGAGTTGGCTGCCAAGGCGGCGGGCCGACTCAATATCACCACCGACGGTGGAGGTGCGGCACCACCTGGAGGAGTGGGGACGGACCCCCCTTCCTATGATGTGGCCGCAATGGGGCAGACCAATACCCACTCGAGCGTCATCACTGATGACGGCCTCCTCCAGAAGGTAGTACTCCTTGGAGGTATGCATGCAAACCGTACCCTCATGTAGTGGGTAAAGGTGTAAAGACAACGTGAGGCCCTGGAAGCTATCATTGGTGCTCTGACAACATCAGAGACGAATTTCACGTTTGCCAACCTGCTGGCCTACGTTGGATAAAGCATCACGTACCTCGACCGTTATCGCCAGCTATAGCGCTTGGCCGCTCATGAGGCAAGCAGCCGATGCTCTTCCAAAAGACATTGGACTTGCTGAGGAGAAAGACAAAGCCGTTGTAATCACGGGCGTTGGATTCCTGAGCATATTTATTTTGGGAATAGCCTTCCAAGAGCTGTACGTCAATCCTCACAGGGAAGACGAGGCTGGAGGGGGCATAGTCGATCAAATGTCACAGAATGTACACAAACGCTCCATGTGAGCATTGCGGATTGTACATGCATACTTCTTAAGGACAGTCACCGTGTTGGCAATGTCTAGATAGATGGTGCCATTGAGGTACTTGAAGGCAGTAATGATGGACTAGAAGTTGATGACAGACACAAGATTAGCGAACTCAGTATCGTGAGCAACGAAAAGCGTGGACTGAATATTGGACAGCAAGAGAGATAACATACAGAGGAGAAAACAAAACAAGTCAGCAATGCTTGAGAAGCGCTCAGCATACATGTGGATGAAGCGCTCACGTTCAATGATGAACGTTAACAAATTATGGGAGGAGCTTGATCAGCATTCAGAGGATCATGGAAGCGAGAACAAGATCCTTCGTCCAGTAGGATGCAAAAAGGAGGTTTTTCACCATGGCAATGGCTCGGATGGAGGGGGATGCGATGAGAAGATCACCGATATTGATGAGGACAAAGGAAGACACACTCATTGTGTTGCTCACAGAGATGAAGTAGTTGGTGCATCTGGGATGGAAGCCACCGCCGATGAGGGTCGAGGTGAGTTCCTTGTTCCAGCAGCAGAGTGACTATAGTAGTCCGTTTTGTGCACGACAGATGCGACAGACCATCAGAGTGCCATCGGAGAGGCCAATAGGGTAGACCATGTACAACTACTTCTCAAGTTATTGGATTTGTTTGTCCCTTTTCCATTGCAGATTGATGGATCACGAATACTTTGCCCCTGAATGAAGCATCCAAGTTCGTAGCTTCTTGAAATCTTCATGGTTGGTCTGCCACCTTGGTACTAGGATGCTTATGTGTCAAGTCCACAACGGAAGTCTGTTGGTGATGTGGCTGTCTCAAGCCATTGCTCAGGTATGTACTATTGAGTTTTAGGACTGGAAGAGTTAGTGTTAATCAGACCACTTTCATACACTAGAGGACATGTGTACAATAGATGTGGTTATGTGTTTAGAAGTTTCTAGGAGTTTCTAAGAGAGGCACATAGTGTTGACACTGTCTATACATGTTTTGTTTAATTTCCTTAGTGAAAAATAAATATATTATTTCATTGTAACTTCACTTGTCTAGTGATACACTCCTTCATACAATTACCTCAAACACTTCTGTCTTTTGAATCCCCCACCTCCCCCCTCCCGTCAAGTGGAAAGTGTACGAGGGGAGTGTATGAGAGAGTGAATAGAATTTTACATGACAGCGACATACAAAAGAACACGTGTATACAAGGAGGACAAACTTCACAGAAGTGGTAGGTGATCATGTTCACAAATATACTATTTCAATCTAACATCACTTGTTTAGTGATATGCTCCTTCTTATACTTACATCATACACTTTTGTCTTTTGAACCCCCCTCCACCTCCCCCCTCCTCCGTCAAGTGAAAGTGTATGAGCGGAGTGTATAAGGGAGTGAACCGATTTTTGTATGATAGCGACATACAAAAGTACACTTGTGTGCAAGGAGGAAAAACATCATAGAGGTTATATAAAATCATATACACAAAAGTATTGTTTCATTGTAATGTCACCTGTTTAGTGATTTACTCCTTCATATACTTACCTCGTACACTTTTATCTTTTGGACCTCCCCACTCCCCCCCCC
>SZWC01007456.1:94632-115146 GCA_023375785.1 Penium margaritaceum
CGCACACACACACACACACACACACACACACACACACAAACACACACACAAATAAGCACATACAAATGGAAACATTAAGACACATGAATAAGAATACATAAACTCCTCCTTCATTCATGAACGAAAATTCCGCACGCCTTCCTCCCATCCATATCCCTCTTTTCCTATTGTCACCATGTCTATCTTGTGAGCATTGTGTCCTATCCCGATTGTTTTCAGCTAATCCACACCACCCTATTATGTCGCACACATCTTACTGAAGAGAAAAATAATTTTGACATCAGCAATATGTAACACTCACCAACCTGGCTTTCTTTGCTTGATTCTTGGTTTATCTCTTGTAGGGATCTCTCCTTTTTTTTGTTATATCACTTATGTCACCTTTGTAATACTATTACCATCAAATCGCAGGTCTTAAGAATGTTTTCACATGTAAATTCCTCATAGTACCTCGTTTCGCAATGTATCCCACTTTTCAAATTTACCAAAATCCCTTTCTAGCATGCAATTTTCTGTAAATTTCAGCCTGAATCTCGCCTTACGCCACCTTCCAAACCCAATACAGGATCTAGGAGGAGGGGAGAAAAACTGTAATACTCGATGCCAAATATTGTTTACAGCATTTTCAAGCCTTACCATATCCGGAAGATTAGAATGCCCATGTGTCCCTTAATAATTCAGTTCACTACTGATTAGAAGCTGAGTATAGCTTTGTGTAGGAAATGAAGTCAACTGAACCAAACAAGAAAATGGATGGAGAAGCATGGTTCCAAATCTTCATGACAGTATTTTTTATGCCAGTTCTATACTGTAGTTTTTAAGAGGCACGTTTTCCACATGCAAGACTCAACAACATTGAAATCCTACAAATGGATGGAGAAGCATGGTTCTAGATTTTCATGAATTTACTGTCTTATTAACAAGTTTAGTAAATTCTAAATGGTCCACTTATTTTTAAGAACTCATATCCCATCCTCCTGAATTGTTTTTATGCCATGTTGTTCAATTTTAGTTGCGAAAAGATAACTCATACATGGAGGGTGAATTTTCATTACTTTGTACTCCAAACTATCTAGTTTCACTTCTCTATTTAGGGCCAATATAGATAAATGCATGAGCAGAATTATAATCAGTTCACAAATAGAAGGTACCACAGAGTTGACCAGTTCAGAAAGGGGATACTTGTGTAATGTGGGATTTCATTTGCACTACTGATCTCTGATTTTATTAACATTTATGACCAGTCACCTCAATCAAATACACAGTTGTAATAGAGTACATCACCAGAGGAAGTTTGTAAGAAACTTCTAAGAAATGTAGTGGAAGATTAAGTACAAAAATACTCCCATGAGGCATCACAATTCAGTACAAGATTGAATTATGAAAGGTTCATAGAGTGTTTTATAGAATTCTTCTAAGAAAACATTTTTCCAACATGTTCTCAATAATTTGATACATTTGGAGATGAGGAAGAAGCATCAATCAATATAAGAAAAAATAGAATATTTTTAAATCATGAAGAAATATTCGATTATGTTTTCTGTACCATACGTCGCATTACAAGAGTGAAAGTGTATGAAGATACGAAGAAGCATTGCAGAAGTGTGGTAGGTGTTGCTTACAACCCTTATTTGGAAATCTGCAAACTATTGCAAGTTTTTCAAAGTCAAAGATTTTCTATGATTGAATTGTTCTACATATATTTTTTTAAGACGACGTTCTCAACAGATTGGAAGAACATTGACAAATTATGATACATTTTCTGCTTAACGTCAGAAATGTATTTTCTTCCATATTGAAATAGACAAAAAATGTATCAAAATCATTAAGCCCACCGGAATGTCGTTTTTCTAGGTTCCTGAGAGAAAGTCAACTTGTCGGAGGATTCGCTCACGCTAATGATGTCATCAAGATCCTCCCTGTGGATGCAAAATCTTAAAGATAAGCAATCTTGGGAAGCATTCGGTTCGAATGCACCGTAAGTAGATTTTTTCTCACTCTAAAATATTAAACGACCGTTTCAAGTGGCTTGTCAAGCCCATCGATCATCATATCTCGATGGACACAAACCTCCGTAAAAGAATAGACGGACGATGAACACCAGCTCTTTTTATGTATGTGTAAAATCTACTTTTATCTCCTACTTACTAGTTGTGCTCTGAATCATACATATCTCCACTATAATTTCTGCTTTTATGAGGGGAGGGTGTACTTCTGTCTGACCCAATGCATTAAGCATTGGGTCCGACGGAAGCAAAATACCCCGCCAAATGCAAAAGTCTCTAGGGTGCATGTATATGACACAAAAGGAGACTTCCATCGGAAGTGGACGGAAAAACTTCGTAGAGAGAAAAGTCAGAGAAACACAACATGATCGTAATAATGCACTTGAAACTATGTACATACTTGACTAGATACACTAAAGGTAACAACACCCAAATACCGTCTACGGCGAGGGGGGGGGATTCTTGCTCGCGTGGTAATGTGGCAATGTGATTGTTGGAACAGGCACCGTTTACTAGTCGAACATTGAAAAATAGCAAAATTAATCACTGGGTTTGGAAAAACATTGTCATGTGAACTTTGCACGAGTGTCGACCATCGATGCAATTTAATTGTTGGACGAAGGAACCTTGCAGAAAAATCTTACTTTGTCCTCCGGTGTACAACTGAGAAATTTCTAGGAAGCTTCCTAACCTTGCTGCTGCTGACGTGGCGACACTATCCAGTCAGCCAGCGCACTAGCAAGCAAGCAGGTGCAAGAAACAACAAGGATCAGGCTAGGGAGACTCGCAAAGTCTCATAAGCTCCAATAGCTTAGTAATGCAGACAGGAATGACAAGTGACAAGCACACAACATAAATACCTGCCGCGGCACACAGCGGGTGACGCACGCGGCAGTGTCCGTTTGTCCTAAAACCGGCTCAAAACCATTGTTTTGGCTGTAACTCTGCGCACAGACATCCAAACGCAACACCGCCTGAACCTAGAGATGCAGAATCTCGAGCCGGACGCTATGACTAGCCACACGCACAAGTCCGGCATCGATCGATGGACAGAGAATGCAAAACATGCAAATGGAGCTCGATAGCCAATCCACCGAGAAAACTCTAGCGTCTGTAGGAAAGCTGCAGAGCGCCCCAGCAAGCATCCGGGACGTCGTGGCAGCCATCTCGCAGCTGCTAGTGGATGGACCCACCAACCGTTGGTGCGCCGGCGCCAACTAGGCCCGCATCTGGGATCTGCACGAGCATGGACACGGCCGAGTGGTCACAGTTTCATGTACAAACAGACAGAAACAACTCACATCACAACACTCCCCCATGACCCGATGGTACGCACGTCCATACACGTGCAGAACTGACACATGTGCACAACAAGATGCTCAACAGTCCATGCTCACACACCCTACTCTCAGCCACTCTCAGGCAAGGAGCATAGCCCGACAGAACGAATGGCCACCATGAACTTTCCGCGCGCAAGTGCCTTGGTCAAGAAGTCAGCCCGCTGCATGTCCGTGCGGACCTAGATGACGGAGATCACCTTTCGCTCCACAAGATCATGCACAAAGTGATGCTCAACAGTAATGTGCTTCGTGCGTGCATGAAATACACCAGAGGTCTTTGCAATGGCAAGAGCACTCTGGTTGTCACAGCGCAGAACGATGCAAGACACAGACTTACGCAACTCACGAAATAGACGCTGCAGCCATACCGCCTCAGCAGCCCCAACTCCCAGAGCAACATACTCAGCCTCTGATGAGCTACGTGCGATACAACCTTACTTACCACTGCGCCATGACACAGCGGTGCCACCAAGCAGGAACAAGTAGCCTGTCTGACTGCGCCCATCAGGACTCCACGCCTAGTCACTGTCTATGTAGCCGTCGACTACCACCGAACACTACCGTCGGAAGCAGAGTCCGAGGTACGGTGTGGACACCACGTACCGCACCACTTGCACAGCCGCATGAAGGGCTCTTGCCCGAGGACAATGTGAAAACTGTGCAAGGAGGTTGACGGAGAAGGCAATGCCGGGTCGTGTGGTAGTGGCCAAGTACATCAAAGGGCCAATCAGGCGCAAGTATAGGGTCACGTCCACTGTCTCCCCTAGGTCTGCGGGATCATCCACCTTGAGAGCATTCTTCCTGTCAGGTGTGATGGGAGAGGAGGCTGTAGGAACTGCACCCAGGAGGTCAGCAAACAGCTCTCCCCCACAACGCGGGCATAATGTGCCTGATGCAACAAGAGTGTCCGTCACTGACGATCATGCACGATCACCATCCCGAGAAACACAGCTGCAGGGCCAAGGTCCTTCATCTTGTAAGCAGCCTGGAGAACTGCCTTGGCCTCCTTCACGACCTCTATAGATGGAGACGCAATCAGGAGGCTGTCCACGTAGACCAGGATGGCTCTGAAGCTCTCACCTGTCCGTCTGAGAAAGAGGGACGGATCAGCGTCACTCTGTACGTAACCGGCACGTGTCAGTGTGCCGGTGATCTCCAAGTTCTAGCACCTGGGTGACTGTTTCAGGTCGTACAAGGCCTTGCACAACCGCCAGACCTTGTCCTCGAATCCAGGTGGCTGGACCATGTAGATCTCCTTCTATTAGGTGCCATGGAGGAACGCGTTTTTCACGTCCATCTGGTGCAGCTCCCAGTCGTGGTGAGCAACAACCCCGAACAAAGCTCGAGCGGTGGTCATGCGGCCAACGGGTGCAAAGGTGTCAGTGAAATCTACTCCCTCAACCTGCGAGAATCCCTTGGCCGTCAAGCAAGCCTTGTAGCGATCCAGTGTGCCATCAGGCTTCACCTTCTTGCGAAAGACCCACTTGGCCTGTACACCCTTCCGCCGAGGCGGGAGGTCGACAAGCTCATAGACACAGTGCTCACGGATGGCTCTCAGCTCATCCTCACAAGCAGCACGCCTCAAGTCTGCATCGTGAGTTGAGAGTGCCTCCTTCAACGTGCCTGGATCATGCGTCGTCGAGGGAGTGCTCCGGATGGCTAAGACACACGCCTCCGGACTCGGTCTGACCACGACAAGGTCGGTTGCGAAATCGCAAGCGACCAAGAACTCTCGGGAGACAAACTCGTGGCCGACAGGACATGTTGGATGCACCTCAGTGTAGTCTGCTTGGACACACAAGCCAAGGGCCTTCGTGCCAGGCTCGCCACTCTGAACACTACGAGTCGGGCGCCTGGCCGCAGAGTCAGCAGTCCGCTAAGCCCAACGGGCCAATGGTCGAAGATGACCACCGGGCTCGCGGGAGTAGCCCGATGCTGAGGCGCTCACCTTAGGTTGCGGGGAAGGCTGCTGAGCTAGAGTCGTAGGGGACAGGGGTGCATGCACAGGAGTGGGTGTGTCAAAGGGGACTGACACTGGCACGACATCAGGTGTGCCAAAGGGAACTGACGCTCGTATGGGATCAGGTGTGCCAGAGAGGTCTGACACCGGCACGGGATCAGGTAGGTCAGAAGAGATAGACACCGGCACGTGATCAGGTGTGCTAGAGGGGTCTGACACTAACACGGGATCAGGTGTGCCAGAGGGGATTGATGAGGCTACTGGACCCACAGCCACGATGGCCGGATCGTTAGCAGCCGGAGACCGGACCACAGGTGAGGAGGCCCGGACGGACCCATTCGCAGGACTAGACTCCCCCATCCGTCGGGAGGCCACACAAGTAGGAACGTGGTCGGCGGCCAACTACAGAATGCTGGACAAATCGCGGTAGGTGAGAGCCTCAAAGAAGAGAGCATCTCGAGACTCGACAATGCGATGGCGAGCAGGGTCCCAAAAGCGTCAGGCCTTTGATCGCGGGAAGATGCCAAGGAAGGTACACATGCATCCTCGAGGTGAGACCTTGGACCCTTGCTCGTCCTTGGTGTACCAGACACAGGCGAGGGACACCTAAACGCGAGCGAGACAGAGATCAGCATGATGGCCAAACCACAAATCGTACAGCGTGACATGGTCTGGAAGTGGACCATGCGGCAAGCGGTTCAAAACCCACGTCATGTAGGAGAAGTCCTCAAAGGCAAAGGACTCCGGGAGACCACACTCAGACCGCATAGCGCAAACCGCATCCTCCATGGTGCGGTTCCTACGCTTAGACACACCGTTCTGCTGTGGTGCAGTAGGGGCGGAAATCTGGTGAAAGATACCGTGATCGACAAAGTAGGCATCCATCTCGCCTAAGAAATCGCCACCACGATCCGAACGGAACGTGTGCAGGGTGTGACGAGATTGACGCTCAGCCATCACAAGCCACAGGTGGACCACAAGTGCGGCATCACTCTTGTGGCGGAGGCTGTAAACCCAGCGCATCCGGGTGAAGTCATCGGTCAGGGTGAGAACATGTCGACCCCGATCAGAGAGGGACTCGACTGGGAGAGGACCGAGAAGGTCTGAGTGGACCAACTCTAGTGAGCACAGGGCCCGGGAGATGGAGTCAGGGTAAGAGCAACAATGCATCTTACCCTGGGCAAAAAAAAGAAAGTCGGTCTTGGGCAGCTTCTCAAAAGAAGTTACGTCAAGATCGAGGGCTGGCTGAGTTCGAATGAGCTTGGACACAATGTCCGAGCTCACATGGTAGAGGCGACGATGTAACAAGCGCTGGTGTTCAGGGGAGAGAACACCAGTGACAAGCACACGCACAGAAGAGAGAGGGGGAGAAGAAACAGAGGGACTTTAATGAGACACACAATATAGGTCATCAACAACGGAGACACGAAGCACAACGGCGCCTGTGTCAAGAGCAGTCACTGTGACAAAGTCAGCAGAGTACTCAACACTGAGACCCATCCTGGTGCATGCACGAACAGAGAGCAGGCTAAGCTCAAGAGCAAGGACAAAGAGCACATTATAAATGTACAAGGGGCCAGACGGACCATCAAACCGCACAACCCCAACGCCCTGCACAGGTAACGACTGACCAGACCCTATGCGAACAAACAAAACGGACACAACGGTATTGAGCACAACAAAGTCACTACGACGACAGGTCATGTGATGGGTGGCACCAGAGTCAATAATCCAGGTGCCACCCGGCTCACGACCAGTCTTCGACACTGAGCAACATGCCACAGAACACTCTGCCTCTGCTAGACGCTCAGCAGAGGACTTGGGACAACGACAAATAGCACGGATCTGTGACTCGTCAAGCCAATCGGTACTGTCAGGTCCATCCTCATCGGAAGCCAACATAGATCCACCACAAGCATCATCACGGGAAACAGATGCAATAACACAAGCTGTGTCGGGACCACTTGGCTGTGAAAATACACTCGCACCTCCCTGAGTACGAAGTGCCAGTAGCTGACGAAGCTCTGCGATCGTGCGATCCCGAGGGTCCACATCAGTGCTACCGTCTGGTTGAAACAGATGCATCTGCTGCAGTCGTGGTCGCAACGCGTCCAGTCCGTGTGTCACTCGAGGAAATCCGCTACGTGTGCGTCACCTAAAGGCCGCGCATGATCCGAGTCCAGTCAAGGGGTTGCTCACGCTCTGTATAGCGGTGAGCGCCTCCACAGTTGTAGCAGTGGACAGAACGTCCACTGCCACTACTCGCCGGCTGCTGGTGCTACTGCTGCTGTCCCTTCCTGGGTTACTTCTTCTCCTTCTTCCCTTGTGCGGCCGCTGCAATGCCTTAAGTGTGGCTGCTCGGGGTAGAGGAGGAGGAGGAGAAAGCGGTGGAGGTGGGACTGGTGAGCTGGGGCAGAGCCGTAGGAGGGGTCGCAGTCACCGCTGCAACAAGTGGACTCTGCTGATGGGCGATGGCAGCCTCATGACCCGATGTGGCCTGGATGAAGTAGTGATGGGCCCATGGAAGCAGCTGTAGTGACTCTGACAACTCAGAGAGAGCCACACGGTCAAAGCCCGTAAAGGGCTTCACGTGGTGTACATGTGCCCCCATCATGATGGTGTCGAGTGCCCACAACTGCGTCCCGCCACCGGTCCCAAGGCGCGTGTAAAGGCGCATCACGCGCCTCCAGTAGTAAGCTGCAAGCTCCGTGGGACCCTGACGGAGGGAGTGAAACTCACGTAGTCGGGCCACCCTCATTGCATGGGTCTCCACAGCGAGAAGTGTCAAGGCCACGTCCCAGCCCTGACGCACATCTGCTCCAGTCCCCGTCCCGGTCTCACCGAGGAAGGGTCGGAATTCGACCATAGTCTCCCGCAGAATGGCGTAGAGGAGACCGCACATTGCTCTCGCTGCTGTCTGGACCTGGTGAGCTTCGCGGGTCTGGTACTGGCTGTGGTAGTAGGGCCAGATACCCCCAGAATCGGCCCACACCTGAAATAAGGTCTCCCAGCAATCAAAGACCTTGTCGCTATCGTAATGGGATGGAGGTGTCTCAAAGTCCTTCGGTCGCCGCTCCATGGGGAGGGCGACCTCAGGCTCGGGAGACTGTGGACGGGGTATGGGGATTCCACTAGTGAGGGAAACGACACCAAAAGTGAACACTGCTGAACGACGTGGCTGAACTTGACGACGAGAAGGTCGCAGAGTGAGAGGCTGTGACCCCAAGCATCACTCACGGATGCGCTCCTCAAGCACACGAAGCTCGTGCTTGCGTGAGTCATCCTCAATCTCCTCCTCATCCGAGGTGTCAACCTGTGATGAGTGGTGCTCAGGCCGCAAAGTTGTGTAGAGTGCAGACTGCTGAGCTAATGTTGTAGCTCTAGTAGATCCTCGAGATGGCTGTTGTGAGGCCCCCGAACGACCCCGCAATAACTCTGTGATCTCTTGCAACGCATCGGACTACCGCTACTGCTACCGGCGCATCTCTTCCTATGACCGAAGAAGCTCATCGATTGCGAGGGACTGCGACCGCGGACTCATAACGCCTGAAGACGAGGAAGAGGAGGGTTCAACTAGCCCTTTGCCCTTGTCACGGACCGGTGCCATCTCAATGCTCAGTACGGGGCCGAACGTAAAAAATGCCCCGAACAAAAAACTGACAGTGTTTCTCGAGGAGTTAAAACGTTCTGAAAAACTGACGTTTTGACCCCGAAATCGCTGATGTCAGCATAGTCGGTGATGGCGGCAGCGTTTTTTTTACGATAGCGAAAAAATCTGGCGTTTTTTACGCGGGCAAAAACAACGCTCGCGATTTTTTTTCCAAGTCACGCGAACTCCGCGTGGCTGGTGGGGGTGATGTCGTCGCCCCCTGCTCGCAACTGTGCAAGGACTGCGCAGGCCTGCGTAGTGCCACGCAGACCTACGTAGTTTCTGCGCAGCTGTGCAGCACTACTGTGTAGCACTAGTGCCGCGCAAGCCCGCCGCTACTGCTGTGGGGGATCTGCTGCTTCTACGTCTGCCACAACTGCTTCTGTCACTATAGCAATTGCAATGTTGCTGCTACGCTGCTGTTACTGCTGCTGCGTCACTGTTGCTGCTCGCGGCTACGGATGCGTTCGCTTCACGCTGCCATTGCTCGCAGCCGTCGCCGCAAGCTGCTGCTGCGAGCTGTTACTCTTTTTTCGTGTACAGGCTGGCAACCAGACACGCCTGTTGTTGCCACCCGGTGCTGCTGCTGCTCGCCGGCATGGCTGTTGGATCTCGTCACTGCCGCAGCTCCTCTTGCTACGCTGGTGGCGATTGCGTGGTGACGTCGTTGCTGCTAACGTCGGCTGCAATGGGTCCCAGGATGTGGTGGCGGCGATGACTCTCACTGATGCTGCCGGTGCTGTGTCTCTGCGGTGCAGCTCAGGGAGAGGGGTCTCACTGCTTTGATACCATGAGAAATTGCTAGGAAGCTTCTTAACCTTGATACTGCTAACGTGGCGACACTGTCTAGTCAACTAGCGTACTAGCAAGCAAGCAGGTACAAGAAACAACAAGGATCAGGCTAGGGGGACACGCCAAGTCTCATAAGCTACAATAGCTTTGTAATGCAGAGAGGAATGACAACTGACAAGCACACAGCATAAATACCTGCCGTGGCACACAGTGGGTGACGCACACGGCAGTGGCAGCTTGTCCTAAAACCAACTCAAAACCACTGTTTTGGCCGTAACTCTGCACAACGACATCCAAATGCAACATCGCTTGAAGCTAGAGATGCAGAATCTTGAGCCGGACGCTATGACTAGCCACACGCACAAGTCCGGCATCGATCGGTGGACAGAGAATGCAAAACATGCAAATCGGGCTCGAGAGCCAATCCACCGAGAAAACTCTAGCGTCTGTAGAAAAGCTGCAGAGCACCCCAGCAAGCATCCGGGACGTCGTGGCAGCCATCTGGCAGCTGCTAGTGGATGGACCCACCAACCGTCGGTGCTCCGGCGCCAACTTGGCCCGCATCAGGGATCTGCACGAGCATGGACACGGTCCAGTGGTCATAGTAAGCTCTACAAACAGACAGAAACAACTCACATCACAACACTCCCCCATGACCCGATGGTACGCACGTCCACACACGTGGAGAACTGACAACAACTTTCCTCATTTTGTCATACTTCACGACGTTCAGTGTCCCATACATTCGCCCAATAAACTCTCCATTTTTCTAGGGAGGGGGGGGAGAGGACAAGTATCCCCCCCAAGCGAAAAATTTACGGGGTGAGTGAATTGGGAAGTGTATTGGGGGCCGGTCAGTAACAATACACAAATGTATTGAAGTGATACAAATGTCTAAGAAACATTACAAAGATATGGATGTTCACTTGTGTACGTAATCCATTGTACTCAAGACACATTCTGCAATACACTCCCCATAATAAAACAAAGAGTTGGGAGGGGGGTTGATTCTCGCTCGTGTGGCAGAAAAGCCATGTGGTTCTCAGAAAGGGTGTCGTTTGCTCATCACACACATCTAACAAAAAAACATATCTAAAAGTGAGTTTCACACAAATGTAAAAAAAAATGTTCATTGAGTTTGACAATTGAACCTTGACGGGGTTCGACCTTTGATACAGTTGCATCGATGGACAAAGGATCGTCACATTCCACGTTGTTCACATGTGCACAAATTTCTCAGCTTCTTCATACCATGCGACGCTCAGTGTCCAATATAATAGACCAATACACTTTCTGTTTTCTGGGGGAAGGGGGGCGATCGGGCAAGAAGTCCATCCGGAAACGATAGACCCCCCCCCCTCCAAGTACGAAATTGTATGTGGTGAGTGAGTTAGAAAGTGTATGGTGGTCCGGTCGCCAGCAATACACGAATGTACTCTAGCGAGAGAACTGTCGAGTAAACAATGCAAAACTCGGAACGTACACTTGTGTATGTGTTTCAGTTTGCGTTAGATACATCCTGTCATACACTCACCATATACCATGGGTAAGGGCAAGGGAGGGGGAGAGGAGGGATCTCGTTTGCATGGCGATTTTGCACGCATGGTAGTTGTCCTCACGTGCTCGCAGTCCTCCCCAATCTAGGCACCAATGTCATAACCTATTGTTTTGTGTTTTGAATCCGCTCTTGATACAAACTTGTTGGTTTGTACCCCAAGCAGCCCGCCAATTGATTCGGTGGTCGACTCTCTCTTGGTTAGTCGATGTGGTTAGACCCGGGCTTAGTGCCCCTAGGACCCTTGGTGATGTTCCTTATGACACCTTGATGTGTTTGATGTTCACGTGCCGTCGGGTTCGATCCCGACGGCGTGACCCCCACAAGTGACTCATCACTTGTGGGGTGGTGGGGGTGCGCACTAGGGCCTCACACCCACAGTACAAGTAGGTCTCATCAGCTCATTGTTGTCTCACCTTGGTTCTTACATTAATCTTGGTTCTACAAGGCTCCACTTGCACTCCCATCAACCACTGGTCCGTCCAACTGGAATATGACAAGCAAACAGTAGTATTTTTGTCCTTTTATGGTATCAGAGCTAAGAGACAAAATAGTTTTGTCTTTTTCAACCATCCTACAGCTGGGTCCACTGAAGGTCCTTGCTGGATGCGTCAGAGCCACCTGGCACAAAATCCGACACGAGAAACGTCGGGAGGGCCGGCTCGTGCGTGAGCGCGCCAAGAGAAGTCGTGGCGAGAAAACCCAAAAAAGAAGGGGGGGAGGGGCAACGCGTACCGACGGCGACAGGCAAAGCCGCGAGGGGCAACACCGCTGGTCCGCCGCCCGCGAGAGGCCACCCCCAGGGGCCGAGGGTCGACCGGCCGAGGGCCAAGCCGAGGGCCTCTGCCGGGAGGTGCAGAGGGGCCGCAGCAGCAAGCAGCAGCAGAAGCAGCAGCAGCGACGGCGGAGGCGGCGAGATTGGCAGCAGCTGCGCCGCGAACAGCAAAGGCAGTGACAACAACAGCAGTGTGCAAAGCAGTAGAAGCGCCGGTCAGCAGCAGCAGCAGCGGCGGCGGCAGCGGCGGATACGGTGAACAGCAGCAGCAACAGCAGAAGCAGCAGCCGCAGAAGCAGCAACCGTAGTGGCAGCAGAAGTAGCAGCAACAGCAGCAGAAGTAGCAGCCGCAGTGACTGCAGCGGGGACTAGGAGCAATGGCAGTGGCAGCAGCCACAGGAGCAGAAGCAGCCCACTAAAGAAGGAGACGGAGAAGGAGAAGGAGAAGGAGAAGGAGAAGGAGAAGGGGAAGGAGAATGAGAAGGAGAAGGAGAAGGAGAAGGAGAAGGAGAAGAGAGAGAGAGAGAGAGAGAGAGAGAGAGAGAGAGAGAGAGAGAGAGAGAGAGAGAGAGAGAGAGAGAGAGAGAGAGAGAGAGAGAGAGAGAGAGAGAGAGAGAGAGAGAGGGAGAGAGAGAGAGAGAGAGAGAGAGAGAGAGAGAGTTGTTTGTATTGCGTCTCGTCCACCATGTCTTACGTCGTTCCGTTCCATTTCCCGGGGTTGTTGCCTCACCCTTGGCCCTATCAACCACCTCCCGTGCATTGTTCTGCGCCCACATCTGTGCCTGCCTACCCAGATGTTACCTGCCTCCCGTGCGTTCGTGGACCCCACTTTGCCTCGCAACTGTGTGGGGGCCCACCGTACCCGTCCCCACAGTGCTTTTTCTGTCACTTCTGTCGCACGCCCGGTCACAGTTGGCGTCGTTGTCTGCGTCATCCTCCCCACTGGGTTCCCTCGTTCCTCGTCCCTGCTCCTCCCACTTCTCCTATCATTGCTTCTCCCTGTGCACGAGTTCTCGCTCATGGAGGTTGAGTTCATCGACCCAAAAACGTGCACTCGTGGATCAGTGCACGTTTTTGGGCCGGAAGTCCGACTTCGGGGGGCGAAATCGGACTTCGCCCGGCTCTGCGACGTCGCAGGCGGAGCTTTGCCAGCGAAGTCGTCAAACAGTCACAAACCCCTTGAGCGAGGGGTTTGTGATTTTTCGAGGGGGGTTTGCGGGTAAGTTTGGATGGGGGGTCCGAGACTCCCCCTGCCATGGAAGGGAATTTGTTGGGCCCCGCTACCGTGGGGCCCAGCAGATGCCCGCGCAAAAATAAAACCCAAAAGCCCCGAATGTAATTTGGGGATGGGTTTGTTCGACGTTTAGGCTTCAAACTAGGGGTTGATTGCGGATTTGCGTGGTGGGAAAAAAAATGAAAAGGGCGTTTTCGCTCGATCGCGACCTCGCGATCGAGCGTCAACCACCGTTCTGACATCGGCGAAACGGATGTCAGAACGATCGGACTTCGCCCTCGATTTCGGCAAAAAAGGGGTCGTCGCTGAAATCGAGGGCGAAGTCGGAAAGAAACTTCCGACGCGGCTTTTTTGGCCGATGCACTCGAACTCGAGTGCATGAATTTAAGTCGATTAACCCTAAATGTCCCTGCATGGTCTTTCCTATCGAATCTCCCTTACAATCGTGTCCCTCGCCACGTGCTGTGCTCGGTTCTCCTCCACCACCAGTCAGTCCACCAGTCATCGCACCCGCAGAGTCAACACATGAACATCATCCGTCGCCTCCAAGTTGTTTAGGGTCATGCCCTTGTCCACCTCCACTTGAGGTTGTCCCTCCTATTACCCCACAGGACCTCACAAGTCATCTGTCTGCACTACTCATGGTTCACCTACTGGCCACCAAGTCATTCCCCTCGTCTTTGTCTTCGTGTACCTCCGCCACAACACCTGTGTTGCCTCAGTGTCCAATGCATCAGTTGGTTTCTGTGGGCGTCTCACCCATTTCTCCTCCGTCATGTTTGTCTTCTCTTGCTAATCCTCCCTCACCTTCATCTGCGGCTCAACCCGAGCCTTCCCACAACCCCACATCTCTGCATTCCATTACCACACTTCATGACGCTATGGCTCTGGTCATGGCAGATTTCCACCGTCTGCGCAAAGTGGTGCAAAGTAAGCATGCAAATGACGCAGTCAAGGAGGTCGTTATGGAGATCTCACTGTCTGCATACCGCCTCTCACAGCGGATCACGGGGTCTACATGGCCTACCACATGCCCACAACTGACTACTGCCCTCCACAAAGAGCCCACTCAGCCGTCGCCTCCACCTCGAGTCATCTCCACCACTACCATCAAACAAGGCGGGCAAGAAGAAGTCCAAGAAGAAGTAGTAGTTGGACAAGTAGCACGTGTTTACTCAAAACTCTCCTTAGGTGTTTGTTGTCTTCTCATTGGGGCTGTTGTGGCTCGAGGGGGGTGTTGGTTTGAGCCCCAAACAGCCCGCCAATTGATTCGGTGGTCGACTCTCTCTTAGTTAGTCGATGTGGTCAGACCCGGGCTTAGTGCCCCTAGGACCCTTGGTGATGTTCCTTATGACACCTTGATGTGTTTGATGTTCACGTGCCGTCGGGTTCGATCCCGACGGCGTGACCCCCACAAGTGACTCATCACTTGTGGGGTGGTGGGGGTGCGCACTAGGGGCTCACACCCACAATACAAGTAGGTATCATCAGCTCATTGTTGTCTCACCTTGGTTCTTACATTAATCTTGGTTCTACAAGGCTCCACTTGCACTCCCACCAACCACTGGTCTGTCCAACTGGAATAGGACAATGTCATAACCTATTGTTTTGTGTTTTGAATCCGCTCTTGATACAAACTATGCCAGTGTTTTCAAATATTTAGATGACCTAGAATATTATATTATTTTTGTACAGTCTTCTACCATTTGTTACTAACTATTTTGTAGTCTTCTTCCATTTAAGAATGTTTTTGCTCACTGTAATCAAGCTGAGAGTTAACTAAACTATACTTTCCTACACCATAATTTTGTGGAAACTTCCTATCTATGCATGACTTGATACACACATAGAAAAGTGTATAAAAAGGACATGATTTACCATACCTCTTATTTATATTGTTTTGGCCAATTTTCTGATGAAAAATGGTTTTTGGTCCAACTAGTTAGGTGCCACCTAGATTATTCCTGCTGGATAAACGTTATGGAATTCATTCAGTGTCTCCTGTATTCCGTTGAAAAGTGTGGCAACATTTGAGTGCATGTACACAACTAGTGACCATTTTTTTCAACTTGTCAAATAAGTTGAAGACAAAACCTTGAAAAATCATTTTGCATGTGCACAGCTATTTTTTTCTGTTCAGTCCACTAGATGTAACCATCAGGTTGACAATGGAAGGCCATTTATAACTGGACACAACTGCCGCATACATACATTAGTTCCTACTAGAACCTCCTTCTGAGCCTCCCATCTCTGTTACTTGTGATGGAGTGTTGGACTCTCTGTACTTTTTTGTATGGTTGAAGAAAAAGCACGATGTTTTCTTGGTGGTGATGGTGGTTGGTGGAATGAAGTGTACCATCTTGGAGAAACGGTCCATTTCCACGAGTATTTCATCAAGACCCTCCAGTCTAACAGGTTCAACCATTGTAAAATCCATGGACATGTCCGACCATGGCTCGTTCGACACCGGTAAAGATTGAAGTGAACCGGGGGGTCTGATATTTCCTCACTTGTGCTGTTAGCAAACGTCATGTAACGTTTTGATTACAATGTCGGGATGTATCTTTTCCTACCATAAGCACCTCATGAATTTCTTTGCCTTCCTGTCCTGGCTGTGGTTGCATACTCCTCCAACATCATCATTCATCTTGCTCGGTGCTATGAGGACTTGACAAGTCGATAATCACTGCCAATAAGGAGTACTGCAATACATTTAAGCTTTTTCATAGTTCTCTATTGCTTATATCCATGTGGAAGGAGCTCAGTGTATGGGTCATGCTCAATTGACAGGGAGTTGATGTTGGCCATCAGGTCTGGTTGCCAACTTGCAGCATCCTCCATATTTGTTTGTTTTGGCCGCTACTCAATTGTTAAATTCAGCCAAAAGGAGCTCCATCCCTTGAGTTTTTTTGTGGTTCAAAGGCATGGTGGTCAGTGTGTCATTGATGTTGACACATCGCTTGCCTTCCAACGAGTGTTTTACATCTTGAGCCGATGAATCTCCTTACCATTCATCATATGATTCAGATTGGGCACGTGCAATTTGCAAAACACGTATGCAACCGGCTGTTCTCCATTGCCAGTTTCTTATGGTAATGGCTCTGATCAATTGATCATCAATTTATCAGCCACGTCAGTAGCCATGCTGTAGTCTATCGCTTGATCCACCAATCGCAAGGCTTGTAGCAAGGCAAGGTCATGTCTCAAAGATATTAACACTTTTTTTCTCTTTTGTGCGAGATCAGAATGAGGTGCTGACACTCTGGTGTATTCCTTCACAAATCGATGTGAGTAGTTATACAAGACCCAAAAAACCTGTTTTTTTACACAAATTTATTGACGTTGGCCAATCATCAAATACCACCATCTTTTTCAACTCCATCTTGACCCGTGCACCACTCATGTTCAGGCCCAGAAACACGACCAAATGATGACTAAAGATACACTCTGAGATTCTTCTAAATATTTTCTTTCTTTGTACCACTTGGAGAAATCTGTTGATATGGCTAACGTGCTCGTCCAGGTTGCACGTATATACCACGATATCATTGACATAGAAAAAGACGAATTCATTTGGAACTATTTCCAAACCTTTAATTATGAATCCTTAGGCACAACATCTTATTCGTTGTCACCATATGTTATTCATCACCATCAAATCCTTGATTCTGAATGGCATAGCTATGAATTTTGAAGCGCAAGTCCCCTCAATTTGGAGATCCGAATACCATAGCAAGATATCTATCCCAAGCCAATTAGACTAGTGAATCTCCCATATGTGTTACTAGTGATGGAGTGAAGGACTCAATGTAGTTGAATGACAAATAAAAAGGACTGCCTTGTTTCCCCAATGATGGCAGTGGTGTTAGTCAGGATGAAGTGCATCATCTTGGAGAAGAAGTCAACGACCATGAATACTGCGTATGAAAACCCATTTCAAAATCTATGGGCATGTCTAGCCATGGCTCCGTCGGCTTCGGTAGAAGTTCAAGCGAAACCGAAGATGTTGTTTTTCATGGCTTTGGTCACTGAATTTACTTGTAAGATGTCAGTACTTTGTAACATCAGTTTCTATCTTCTCCCACCAACAGTATTTCACAAGCTTATTCAACTTCTTGTCTTTGCCAGAGTTTCCACATAAAATGGTGTCATGGCGCTCCTCCAAAAAGAATCCTTTGTAGCTCTTTGCTCGATGGTACAAAAACCTGACAAATAGAATTTTGTGGCCAGTATGGTACGTCAAACCATAACATAGCATTTTTTTTCCTTTGAATTGCTCTTAACCTGCTAGCTGTCGGTAAGCATGGCTTCATTTCTATCCACTAATTGAAATTCCACTGTGACAGTACCTCACGTGGTCATTTTTCAGGATGAACTTTTGAGAAATCCTCGACAAGTGAGGTTATCTCCTCATGTACCCTTGTGATCTTTGTCGAAGTAGTCACCGATGATGCCAATAAGGCTGAAGAGCCAGCTACTACCATCTTATTCTCCTCGTCGGGTTCCAAGTCGATGTGCCACACTTGGGCTCTTTGTCATAGGTGACACTGATATCCAGAGATAGCAGCAACATTCATGGTCATTGTCCGAGTATTGTTGCTTCAACTTCTGTTGATGCTTCCAGATTCCCATACTTGACCATATTCCCATTTTTTCATCGCATGATTGGTCACTCCATTGATTTCTCCATTCATGCTGATTTTTCTCACCAACAAAGATGTAGAACACTCCACTGATTCAACATGCACATTATGGTGATAGAGGAGGTATCGTTTTGGAGATAATTATATGGTTGCACGGTTTGCTGAAATGTACAATGGTTTGCCAAGTCCATGGACGTGCAATAGCACTTGACCCAGTATCATGGGTTGGCTATCTACATATCCTTTGTCAATATTTGCATTCTCAGGTATTCTCATCCTTGGTGCATACAGTTGTTCACATGGGCCATCGGTGCACATAGAATTTTTTTTTTCTGGTCAGGAGCGACACCTTCTACTCCCATTACATATTGTTTCCCAAATCCTTTGACCTCTTTTGCTTCTTCTCCCACTTCTTATAGTGTTGTTGGCATCAGCGGCACTCCTTTGGAATGTGATTGGGTGTTCTGCAAGTCTAGCCTAGTCCCATCTCTTGTTTTTTTATGGCATCAAATTCCATCAGAGTCAAGGTATTCGATGAATAGAACCTCCAACAACCACAATAAAATTAGTAAGTTGAGGATTGCCGGCTATTGGATCCTTCAATGAAAGAAGTATAGCCGCTGCTTTCCATTCTTTTAGTTGCTACGATCATTCACGAAAGGTCTTCTTGGATGAAGATGATTTTTATTGCTCATGAATTATCACATTTGAGGCCTTTTTTTGTACTAGGAATGCAGTTTATTGTGTGGTGTTTCTAACATTGATGATTTTGTAGAAAGACCACGTATAATCTATCCTGTTGGAGTGCTGACAAAGCGATTGCAATTTGCATCATGAGATGTTCCTCTTGTTCAACGTCCTAACATGCACAATCATTACACATGCAAGCTCATCCTAGTCCCACGATGGGATCTTACCACGTCAAATTCACCGAGTCAAGAAGTAGTCTACATGTGGTTGACGATGCAAGACAATGCTTGTGGACCCTTCATCATGTTCCACACGTATCCTTCTATTGTCAAATATCTGATAGAAAAATGCCACCAACTCAGAGCGAGGGTGCAATATCAATCCTTTCTTATTTGTATGGACCCCAAGTACACTCCCAAACTTGTCAGCCATACCCGGAAGTCATTCCTTTTGAGTTTTCATGATCAAACGACTCCTTGAGTGCTACACGGACTCGTAACTCACTTGAAAATTGGATGTTTCTCTTAGTGGGCACTGCCTCTTGCCCTTGTGAAATGCGAAGGCCGTCCAACACTTGTATGGGGTGTTGGAGTACATGGTCGTTGAAGCACTCAAGTAGTGATAGCTTTTGATAGAATTCATTGCAAAATCCTGACTGCCCGCCATTACGTTTTTTTTGTCACTCTGGATATGGCTCAGACCAACAGTGGCAAGAGCAGCGGATTAATTGGGCTGAATTGGTCCAACTCCTGAGTGGTCGTCGGGGTCGTTTGTCCAACGTCTGTAGCTACATGGCTCGTCATTTTTTGCCGCTACTGCTTGAGGATTCTTGTGCATTGTGAAATGTTGTCTCTCCACCATCGAAGTCTCATCCAGTTGATGTTGCAATAGCTGGGTGCCACCTCTCCTATTCGCCGTCGTAGGTGTGAGCTCTACAAAGCCTTAAATTTAGGAGGCGTGTTAAAGATCTGTGTGGATTTTTCATGGAAAATGAATTTTTATGTTGCTCTTCTAGCATTGCCGCGCTTTGATATGAAGTGTTTTGCATGCAAAACTGCAAACTGTTTGTTGGTAAGGGCAATATACTAGTGTCGTGTACAAACAAAAAGGAAATTTGCAGAAAAAATGAGCTTCAAGTGCAATTTGAAGAAAAGCATGGAAGCACATGTAAAGGTATGTAAGTGCCAAACGACAAAAGAGGCATGGTTGAGGTCTTAGGTGCCCACCAAAGTCGAAGGATTGTGAAGCCGCAATGTCACAAGCTAATTTGAAGATCATCACCAAGAAGCCAGGGGGTTTCATTCGATGTGCATTGTTATCTGTATCGAGTACCGTGGATTAGTCCATCGTACATTATGGAAAAACTCATGAGGATCGCAACACTTCTGCCGACCATTCTGGAAGGTGGTTGAAGTTGTAAGAAAATATAAAACAAAGAATTTTGTTCGATTAATTTTTGAAGGTGGCCCATGATTCTTGGCGTCAAAATGTGGGAAATCAAGGAGCGGTGGGTTGTGAATGTAAGATGAAAATACTCGGGAATGGAGTCGCAAACTCGTTTACTTCACGGATGTAGCAAACATCACTGCAAAATGACCTGTTTGTGAGGTATTTTGTAAATAAATCATAACTAAAGTCAAGATTGTAGGCACCTAGACTTGTAAGCTGCTCCTTAAAGCCAGGTTCTGACCCTGACCTGTTTCTTGACCTTGTTTATGCAACACGTCTAGTTCTGATGTCCGCCAATGTCCCTATATATACCCATCATTGTCAGCTCCCTTGTGGCTTCTCATGTCCGCCCACCATCGCCCCTGCAATGCCGACGGGGCCGGTGGGCAAATGGTCCGGGAGACGGTTTGGGGCAGAATCA